>BLKR01003359.1:0-148968 GCA_011170035.1 Teleogryllus occipitalis
CTACGACTGTGGCGCGTGAAACCTGTAGTAAATATATCGCAAACCCTTACGCCATTTGCTTGGTTCTTTTTACATGAGAGATTTTACATCGTCAAACAGCGATATGAACTGGGATTTGGCCATAAAAACCGACAACTTTAATGTTTGCCCCCCTTCGGGAATCGAACCTGTTACAGTGACATGGAGAGAAGTTCACTAGACATGGTCACTCTTGACCGCATATTTTCTTATTTTCCATATTTACTTGCATATTTATCGCATTTACTGTATATAGCTGCATCATTTTCACACAACGATAAATCTTAAAAGGTGTGTGTAATTTATGCAAAATTTTAAAAATATGGCAAGACAGTGTGGTGGGGTGTCTGTCCGTGGGTAACGTGTGATGTCAATGTCACGCAGTCGCTTTTAGAGTATTGAACAATACACACAGTCCAATCCGTTGCCGCCTTGTAGGGTACTGCCAGTGTGCCATGGGACCACCAACAAAAAAGAAAGAATAGAGTCACTACAAATGTGTGTATAAAAATCGCTTCTTCAATATATTATTCTTTATGGTAATTCATTTGAACGAGGGCGTAGTCATTCCATGCTCTATCAACATTCTCTTCAAACGCACAGGGCGTAATGCTATCTGTCGGCTTCCTCCTGAACCTCTGAGCCACCTACGGACTGGCGCCATGTCTGCCCATTTAACACTGTATTAAGAACGCTGAATTGGTTTCTAGGCGTTTCTTATGAATGACACGGTGCCAAGGTGAAAGTAGCACAGTAGTTCACGTTCTGCTCGTCAGAGTGCGCCAATAGTACTACCTTCATTCTATCTCTTGCTCACGATGCCCCCGATGCCCTGGTGTTTCGTACATGGGAAGGTGGCGTACGCCGTGGGCGTAAGGCGAACTCAGGAAGCTGTGACTTCTTGAGATTACTGTGGGCGCTCAGGCTTTCAGGATGAGAATTTTTATTTGCTCTTTTCAGTTTAATCTTCATAATAAATTAATAAACATGGTCACTGAAATATTAAATTTTGTTGCCCATGAATTTTATTTTAGAGATTACTAAACCACTTTTAAAACATCGCATCGATGTTTAAAAACAGGTGGTTTTTGATCGATGCTTTATTAACATCGATCTTTTCATTTTGAATATCGATAATTGGCCACATCGATGTTTTGTTATCGACGTCGCATTACTAACTGACCTTACTAACACCAAAAAAAAATTCCCTACCGGTCGCCACTGGTTCAATCACATTAATTTCCCCACCTGTCAATCTCCTGAACAATCCCTTTTTGCAGCGCTGACTGCTGCAAGACGGGCAGAAAGAGTCAATTAAGTTCTGGAAGCTACCGACAGGAATGTGGAGCCAGGCTAACTCCAGTCCCGTGGTCAGCTGCGCTAGGTTCTTCGGTTGCCAATCCATGGAGCGAACAGCTCAATAGAGATCGTCCCACGGATTCTGGACTGGGTAGAAATCGGGGGTGTTTGGTGGACAGGAGAGGACTGTAGTCCTCGAGCTCTTCCAACCTTTCTTTCTTCCTTTAAACCTCCCAAGTCTCTCCCATGTACACAGCGAGCGGCATGAACCCCGGCATGAACCACCCCAGCATTCGCCTGGATGACCGAGGGAAACCACGGAAATTCCGATCAAATGGTCGCCCGTGAATTCATTCCGGATGCCCCGAATGTGAAGTCAACGTGCTACGGCCTGAGCTACTTCGCTCCGTTTCACATTGTGAACATTTGAATCAACATGTAAAATTCTGGCAAATACTGAAAACGTTTCCAACGCTTAATGCTGATCTTATCCGCAGGACATAGGCTGCAATCGGGACGGGGAAAAAGCCCCCTGTGAAGTAAGGAAACAGTGTGCGGAGGAGGCGTAGTTATAGCCAGACCAGGGAGAGTCTGCCAGTGTGTTTCGCCGGAAGCGGAGCAGGGCGCTTCATGTACGCTACCCTCCAGACTGGTCTTAGACGGAGACGCGTCGTTGAATGATGTAGTGAATGAGTAATGACAATGATGAATTTACGAGGGGCATAGAATTTCTTATCATTATTATGATTATTTTTATTATTACGATTATTACGGTTATTATTATTGTTGTTATTATTATTATTATTACTACGATTCTTATGATTATTATTACGATGCCGACCTGGATGGCCGAGGTGGCTAAGAGCGAGTACCGACTCAGCACTTCGGTCCGAAGGGTCGCGGGTTCGAGTCCCGCCTTGGGCATGGTTGTTTGTCCCTTGACTTTGTATGGATTGTCGAGGAGGGCCTCGCGTTCTGCTGACCCCACATCAGAGGATCCCGCAAGTGTGTTGGTCTAGAGTATGGTCAAATATGCGTCCCATTGGGATGTAAATCGGTCGCTCGTCGGTACTCGCTCTTAGCCACCTCGGCCATCCAAGTCGGCGTCTAATACTTTCTCTGGGAAATATTTATAGTAAGGAACTGCGCCATGTATAAAGGAAAACTTGTGGGCAATTTTTGGTTCAATATTCTGGCGACATTGTCATGTCTGGTTTTATACTCTATTGCAGCTGATGATTGACATCCTGACACAATATGCTGTATATTTTCGATACCGAAGAGGCAGCGCCTACAAGCATCATCCACAATGCCATCCTTGATGATATATTTATTGTAATTTGTTGTGCTGATTACCTTATCTCGGAGAGAATACATAAAACCCTCTGTCTCGGAAAACAATCCTCCAAAAGCCAGCCAAACGTTAGACGCAGTTTTATCGACAAATGGCTGATTCAGTGCGTGGGCGTGCTTACCATGAGGAGTTTTCTGCAACCAGGAGAGGCACTTCTTATCATCAGATGTACTTGAAAATTCATTTTCATTTGCCCAATTTAGAGGAAATAATACCTTATCTTCCATCACGACAGCTTTGTGTAACTCAGATTCCTTTTGTTTTCCCCTGAAGTATGATTTGATAGTTTTGTTTTGCCTACTTAGTAAATGGCTTAAATCGATTATGCCACATCCAACCATCGGATTGCGGAATTCAACAGCTAAGTTAAGCCTGTCAACAGCTAAGTTTGGGTGATATCTGAAACTCTTCAGGATATTATTATTATTATTATTATTATTATTATTATTACTAATATTATTATGGGAGTAAGTAAAGAATAATGAAAATCATGTTTTCGTCATGGAATTTTAGGGATTTAATTGCAAACGGGCACGGCATATAACGGGCGGGATTATATGAAAATGATTTAGGTTATTCTCATGATATTATATTTATAGATGTTAGGAAGTGACGCAGTAAGGACCTGTCAGAGTTGGAATCATAGGGAAGTATCACTTGCACAGAGAAATAAATTGACGAATATCGGCCGAGCTACCTAATAATTCAATAGAGTTGTAGTTTATTTTTTTTTTTAAAGACAGACACCGAATAATATTGCGTTGAAAATAGGGCAAGGCAGGGACTATCATCGCGATGACTGAGGAGAAAGGACAACGTGGAACACTGGACGTTGCTTTCGTCTTCGATTCATCCGAAAAGATCCCGCAAGCGCAAGTGAAGTAAGCAACCCAGACATTTCAGTTGATTTTGATTCAGGTGATTTTGAAATAGAGTCACTTTTTAAACAATTTTCTTAAAAACAGTTCACAGTTTTTCTTTACTTTTTTCTCAATAGAGACAAGTACGATTATAAAATTGGTGCAGATCATTCTTTGAAATGTCTCTATTTCCGAAAAATGGAAAAAAGTAACACTGTAAAACTGTAATACGGATAAAAGATTTTTTTTGCTTAGTGAAATCTCTTTTAGATGTATAGTCATTCACATTAAAAAATTTAATTTTTTATATTTTTGCTTGAATTAAAGGAATACTTTAAAAAATACGCTCTATATTTTGTCTTCAATATTATTCACATACTCTAGCAAGTGACGCTTAAAAATTTCTCATTTCAATCAACTCCTTGAATTTTAGAAAATGTCAAAAGTTACAAATAATGTGGGAAAGTATGTTATGTTGAAGCACCACTAGTTTTTGTTTTAGCTCACTGATTTCGACGCTAAATTTTGATGAGAAGGAACGACTGACGTTTGAAGACCCTACATCTCGGTCTATAAAGACAAGTGGAAACATTTGAAACTATTTTCCTATTCGCAGATCTGAACGAGGAATGTGAGTCTTGGCAAGACTGTGACGTTGATCACAGCTTCTGCAGTGATAACACTTGCAAGTGTGAAGCCAATTTTATCGAAATTGACACAACAAAATGTCTTCCAAGTAAGTCTAATTTAATATAAAATCCTTACACACCAACATTTATTATGAGTGTTTTTAAAGAATTAAATAAAAGAATACTTGTAGACATCTTTCAGTAGTCACATATAAAAATGTAATAAAGTTGAATTGCATATTCAATGTGAATAGAATATTTTCACATTTTTCAACTATGTTCGGCTTACAATATCATGTACCAAGATTTAAAAATAAATTATCATTTCCATTCGTTGATTACAGAAGTGGATTATGATGAAGAATGTGACGATTCCAGACAATGTTTTCATTTAACTCCTGGGCAATATATTATTAACTGCGCTTATGGGATCTGTCGATGTCCTCGAAGTATGCATTATACGGAAATGGCTTGTTGGTTCTCTTCTTGTAAGTTCTGTGCAGTATTTTAATGCCTTTAATGTTCTAAACATGTACAAAATGTATAAACTGCAGATACATATTTTATTCCATTAGTAAATAATTTTACATTCTGTAAAAACATGTTTCTTTGATTTATGGGAGTAAATAATGTTATTATTGATTCATGACATTAACAGAATATTGAAAATAAAACCAATCGTATTGTTCCTTGTAACAAAGTCTACTTTAAAAAAAATAATTTTCAGATCTTGGAGGAGCATGTGCACATGACAACCAATGCTACCAAGAGTTCTCTTCCTGTCAAAGTAATAGATGCAAATGCGTAGCAGGATACGAAGAACTAGACTCAGAATGTGTTGGTGAGTTTTCGACAGAAAACGGAGAAATATGTGTATTTGGCGGTCGAAATATATTAAATAAACTGCCAATTTCTGCCCATATGTTTATTTTATTCCATTAACTGAAAATGTAATATTTCAGTTTACTTATCTCATTTGAAATATTAGAATTATTACCTGCTAATTTTGTAATGTCTGTACATGCCACTATCCTATTTGCTGAACGATATATGTTAATAAGCTGCCACTTTCCTCTTATATATCCATTTCACTTCTTTAACTGAAATGCAATCTTTTATTTGACTTATCTAGTGTACGATATTAGCATTATTATATGCCAATTTTACGGTGCCTATAAACGCCTCTATGTCCCCTGTATTAAATAAGAGGCTTGTATAAACATTATGAGATGTTAGTTGTATCTGCTACGAGCTGGGCCGCCATTTTCCATTGTCGTCCCACCACCTGCGGGGCCTCGGAATATTTTAAAACATTCGACCCCAAACGCATTCAAACATATCAAAACACAGATGCCCCACGAGTCAACCGCCTATGCCCTACGAGTGCAAAGGGTTAATGTATTTCAATAATTACACTAAAGTCATATCATTTACTGCTTTCAGGATAGAATTATGAATTTCACATGACCGGGAGCAGTGGTTTAGATCATCAACTGATGTCCTTGCGGCGCCTCTGTCCGGGATGTCATTTTGATATTTCTTTCTGTCTGCTAATAATATGTTTTGTTTTAGTGGAGCTCCCCCATTGCGAATTAATACAAGGAACAATCGAACTTGATGGTAAATGCGTCTGCGAAGACCCTGATAACGTCATCATCACCACCAACAACGAGAAGAAATGTGCTAGGGGTGAGTACTGCCCCTTTTCTCAACTTTCAGCTCCAATCGAGCCAGTCATATCCTCTTCTCGCTGATGACTCACAAAGGTTGTTTGTGTAATCTGTGTGACATTCGAGCTCGAGTAGTACCTGCAGTGTCAGCGATGTATTCTCCCGAATTTTCGATACGATTTTTTGTGGTTCGATGCAGCAAGTTTTTTTATTTCCGTTCTCTTACTGTTGCAATAGCTTATCTCAGACCAAGTCACCCCTAACCTCACTTTCTCAAACGATCTTTTTCACGAACTGACCCGCTCAACGGTAGATTATTATATCATTTCTTCTCGTAAACATTTTCTCACTAAAGAGTTTTCCCATTTATTATTTTGAACATATATTTTAAGCTTTCAATTTCAATATAACTGGCAAACTTGTGCTTCCGAATTACTGTAAGACTCTCATGTTTGCACGGTTTTTGCCTCTTAAGCAGAGTGCGTCCATAATAATTCCTTTCCATCTGCACGAATGATTTAATCGCATCAGTAAAATCCCATAATTCGGCCCCGTATCTCAGGGAAGAAAGGATTCACACTTTTAACACCGAGTCTGTTCATTTAATCTCATTGATTCTGATACACATTGCAGATATTTCTTTCGGGGCGTCCCTCCCTTTTATTTCTGCCGTCTTTATTAGCCCAGTCCACCAATCTTCAAAAAGGGATGTAGTTCACTTAAGGACAAAGCTCCAGTCTGAGGAACAGATGGCTAAGACATTAGTGTACAAAACACACATTGTAAAATAATTTTGTACATGTGATGGCGGTACGGGAAGAACAACAATTTTCTGTCTAAATGTTCTTCAAGGAAGGCACAAGCTCCTTTAAAACGTCCACTGTTTGATGCAGTTGTGTCACAGCAGAGAATTTGTACATTGTCTTTGATACCCCAGTGCGTTAGCACATTCCACACAGCATTAATTAATTAATTAATTAATTAATTTATTTATTTATTTATTCAAAAACAGTCAAAAACTGTATGTGACGTATGGGGGAGAAAATCATCTGCGCACGCTTTCTTGAGTTTCAGAATCCCTTCCCAACAATTTAACTATTAATAGTTGAAAGATGAAAAAATAATAGTAATATTAATATAATAGTAATATTATTAATAGTAATATTATTAATAATAATAATATTAATAATAATATTAATAATAATAATAATATTAATAATAATAATAATATTAATAATAATAATAATATTAATAATAATAATAATATTAATAATAATAATATTAATAATAATAATAATATTAATAATAATAATAAATTTAAAAAAGCGGGAGATTAACATTTCAAAAACTAGATATTTTCGTTGCCGAATTATAGAAAACTAATTTTAAACGCTAAACGAACGAACAAATTTGATTTTTCTCTATTGCTAACAAATAGAAACTCACCCTAAGCTCTACTACCACTACAAGCAAAAGAAAGCTCAACGAAACGTTGGCATAATGAAACTACATTTACGTCTAGAAGCAAACCAAGGGGCCATCTCAGCATTTGCTCAATGAATCAGGGAAACTAGACAAAAAACCCGATCGAGATGAGGGTCATTGACCCGGCAGCTGAAGTACATTACTTGTTACAGGTATTTAAGTCTTTTTAAAAACTATACAATGCAAAAGTAAACTAATTCATTATACTATATCATTGTTTTGTTAAAGTAACCATTATTTTTCTTTTTGACGATCAGTATAGTCTCTAATTGTATAGAAACAGTTTTGCAGCAGAAAAGATTTTACTTTTAACTTAAATTTGTGTACCATTTTTAATTGTTTAATTTCATCTGGCAATGCGTTGTAAAGAAATGAACATGTATTTTATGTGGATTTCTTGTAGTTAACTGTTGACACTGACACATGATAAATATGATCGAGTGTTGTAACTACAAATATCAGTATTACATGAAAATATGTCCCCACCGTTAAGTAAGTAAGTTTTGACAAATACTACAGATTCGTAAATAAATAGGCAAGGCATTGGCCCAGCTCAATGAAAAGAGGCTTGCAGGGATCACGTGGATGGCATTTTTTCATTATTCGGATAATTTTCTTTTGCAATCTAAATATCTGGGCACTAAAGGATGAGCTTTCCCAGAATATTATGTCATATCTCAGGCGGGAATGTACATTTGCAAAATACACGCAACGAGCTGCATGAAGCCTGGCAGAATTAGAAAGAATTCTGAATGCATAACATAATGAGCTTAATTTAGTGTTTAATTGTTATATGTACATTCCATCTGAGGTTTGATTGAATTGATGCATTAATTGCATTAATTGCATTAATGTGTATCAGAACAACTCCGCAATTTTTGAACCCCGGTGAGGTGCTCACTGTTCCCAAAAGTAACAAAAATTGAAAGTCTTTCATACGTCGCTGATATTTAATAAGGTAACAGATGAATGAATAATAAGAATTTCAGGTATATCATTATTGAGATATTTAAGTGTTTTATTAAGTTACCTTCTCTTCTTGTGTCTAATTTAAAGAATAGACTTTTTTAATAGAGGGAGTTCCGAGGTAACCCCTCTTCGCAATGCTTAAAAATATATTCACACTTCTTAGCGTTTTTTTATAATTTTTTCCATTCAAGTGGCTTGCTCAAATACCTGAAGGATGTAAACCGAATCTCTTACACCCAGCTGACAACTCTCTAAAGCAGACACTAATTTAGGAATACTGAAATGTTTGGTGACACTTCTTTCTGCACTCTGTACTGATGTACTCTCGAAAGTCTCTCAAATATTCACCAACATTATTTCATCTTAACTGAGAAGTTCGTTATCTGAATCTACAGACGATGTAGGAGATGTAGACACTTCACACTGCTGTTTCTCTTCTTTTTCTCGTCATGTAATGTTCTCTCCCTCACCCTTTCTTCTTTATCCGCGAGTTTTGGTCTACTTATGTCAGATGGCGTCTCCAAGCTCCTTAAAGGGCGTTGAGCGCTTTGCGCTGGGGAGTAATCCACCATTAATTTGCGCGGAGTTACCCTTATGTCATGTCACGTAACATCGCAGTCAGTTGTCAAGAGGACCGCCAGGTAGCATCACCGCGTACGCGCCTCCTGCTACACTACCCAGCGGCCAGAATTGGGAAGGAATAAGGATAGGGGCAGGGTTTAGGACACCACAGGGATTGGACTAGCCCTTGTGAAGCAGTCAAACTCGTTTTGTTGGAACAAATTTCAAATGAGATTCGACGGGAATCGAACCCAGACTTCAGTGGTGAAAGGCTAGCGACTTCGCTATGTGCCACGAGCGAGCTCGTTGTTATGTTAAGACAGCACTTCTCTTCACAAGCACACATCAAAACTTTAAGCTCTTATTCGATAGTAACTTGTGTCCGCTTATTTGATGTTTATATCTCCTATTAAAAACATACGTTCCAAAGTAATGGAAAAACATTTTCAGGTTCATGTAGAGTTATAATGTGCGTAGACTTTACAAATAATACAAGAAAATATATTGTAGTATCATTACTTTAATTACTCGTATACGTAAGTTTATTATGAAGAAACATACATACGTGCGTAATTACTCCATGTATAGTCGAACGGAAGTCTTTCAATCCGTCTCTCAAGCAGACTGTCCGCCTGTCAGTTCATCATTCAGACACTCAGTTCGTCTGTCAGCCCTACGTCAGCTCGTCTCTCTGCCCGTCAGTTCGTCTGTCAGCCCTACGTCAGTTCGTCTCTCTGCCCGTCAGTTCGTCTCTCTGCCCGTCAGTTCGTCTCTCTGCCCGTCAGTTCGTCTCTCTGCCCGTCAGTTCGTCTCTCTGCCCGTCAGTTCGTCTCTCTGCCCGTCAGTTCGTCTCTCTGCCCGTCAGTTCGTCTCTCTGCCCGTCAGTTCGTCTCTCTGCCCGTCAGTTCGTCTGTCAGCCCTACGTCAGTTCGTCTCTCTGCCGGTCTGTCCGACAGACGGAGTCTCACGGTCCCAAGTTTCGACCGTCAGTCTGTTCGTCCACCCGTCCGTCCGTCAGTCAATATTGTCGTTGTAGGAAGCTGCGAGAAAAAAGTTGAACTTTAGTAACTTTTGCAAAATCAGGGATTTTAAAGAAAATGAGACCATCTATTAAGCGCCCTTTAGTATACTCAAGGACAAAGCCTAATCAAAACATTTGGAAACATATTAGAGACAATTTTGAAAATGTTGAGACTTCATTTGATTCAAATTATCATTTGTAAATCCGTAAATATAATTTTCGATTATCACATTCTTCTAAGTAAGACCAAGGAGTCTCGAGTTTACTATGGAATAGACCTAAGACCTAAGAAATTCACTTTCTTAACAAAACACAAAAGAAATAATTGTAAACAAATGTATTTCTGAATTGTTTCTTACTTTCCTATTTCAATCTACTTTAAACTGAAATTTACTGTATGAAATGTCTTGAAACTAAAAAACTTTGCAGTGGCTTTCGGAGGCATCGACGAGCCCTGCTTTGAGGACATTCAGTGCCAGCTGCGCATGGGTCAAGGTGCAGTGTGTCTGGCAAGCTCTGGAGTATGCAGCTGCGACTTTGGCTACCACTATCTGCATGGCCTCTGCTGGCACAGCGTAGGTACGCCATTGCCATTAATAGGGAACGGATTCCCATGGAAATACATATTTTTACAGGAACAAATTACCGACATTCAATAATTTTGTTGGAGTTTACAAGACATTTTGTACGAATTGGAAGAAGTTTTTTTATTATACATATTTTTCTATTATTACATATTTTTCTATTATTACATATTTTTCTATTATTACATATTTTTCTATTATTACATATTTTTACATATTTCGTTACATTTTAATATATTTTAACAATTCAGGTACTAGTTTGCGATACATTATACTGGAATCGTTGTTTAGAAAGCAGTGAAATACTACCGCGTTTCCATGACCTGCGAATCTTCGCCATAAATTGTCAAGCTTAACCTCCCTCGCCCGTATTTCTTTGAATCAAGGATGCACCGGGGGTTTGTAAGTAATTTCAACCACATTCTTGCTCTTGTTTCATAAGTCCATCGCGTCACTTGATCGAAAACAAATATTTTTTACAGGTCATTGTCTTATCGCATTATGGGATTAGGGGAAGGGTGTTCTCTTGAACTCTTCTCTCCCTCCGAGATCTATCACTGCCTACACGATATTACTATTCAATTGAGTGCCGGCTCCACGCAAACATTGTATAAACAACGAACGTTTTTTCGTATGGTGAAAACAACTGTACTATTACTCCTGTAGAGATAGAACTTTCTTTCAGCCACTCCCAATCCATGTGAAATCAAATCGACAACGATATTTACTCGAAAAATACTGGTACATAGCAATTTTAAACACTACAACCATTTTTTAATTTTATATATTTTCTATTTTTCTTACATATTTTGGAAAAAATGAATACATATGTGTCTACATAGTTTGCTTTTCATTACAATACATTCCCTTCTCTAGTCATTAATGTAACGTCAGGGGTTGCTTCTGTGTATGAATATAACGTCTTCACAATGGAAACATCTTACTATTGAATAATATTTCAACTGTACTTGATTGATACATGATGAGTCATTTAGGTGACAAAACTCACCAGAGTGTTCCTCATTACAATAGCAATAAATAATTCCCTTGTAAGTCTGGCTTGAAAAGTATAGATTCTCGTAAAAAGTGATTTTTATACTTTTCCAATTTCGAGGCAACCTTTGTACATATTTTCATAAGCCTCCTGAGCTAATCTCAATCTACCAGTCTACCAGTCAATCTACCAAAAACAAAGAACTCGCATGCACATTTAGCCTCAATAATGGATTACCACAATATCTCAACTGAGTTCCTGGAACAGTTTACAAACAGTGTTAAGTCTACTCGTAATCTTTCTGCTGAACTGTGTGTATTTGGCGCGTGCTTGAGAGTATGGCAAAGAATCACAATATCTCAAATGACGCCACTGAGTTCATGGAACAGTTTACGAGCAGTATTGTCTAGTCGTATGCTTTCTGCTGAACTGTGTGTATTTGCCACATGCTTCAAGGTATGACAAAGAATCACAATATCTCAACTGACGCCACTGAGTTCAAGGAACAGCTCACGAGCAGTATTAAGAATACTCGCAAGCTTTCTGCTGAACTGTGTGCATTTGGCGCGTGCTTCAGGGTATGGCAAATAACACAATATCTCAACTGACGCCACTGAGTTCAAGGAACAGCATACCAGTGGTAGTAGGTCTACCTGTACTCGTATGCTTTCTGCTGAACTGTGTGCCTTTGGCGCGTGCTTCAGGGTATGGCGAAGAATGCAGCGCGGACGCAGAGTGCATAGCACACGGCGAATGGGACGCCTACGCGTGCGTGGACAACGTGTGCTCGTGTGCATCGGACGCTGAGGCGAAGCGGCCGGGCGCCCAACCTCTCTGCAGGAGAACCTCGAGAGGTAGGTGGTTGGGGAAAACTAGTCGAAGGTAGGTCGGCGCCGGATCTCGCCATCCCTGGAGGAAGATCTCTGCCCCCTGCCGACGAAAAAACATGCACTACGCTTACGAAACTCATGACCTCAGTAGTTCACGCGCCCGGAATCTCCATCAATCAATCCAGAGGTAGGATACTTTGCACGACCGGCTAGCTCTACGGACATACAGCTACGCATTCCGTGGAATCCCAACCGCTCGGCCGGGAGAGGTGGCTCAGTGCATCAATCAATGTCACTGCAGATCCTCTGAACTTGAGGTCCTAGGTTCGAGTCCCGACAGTGGCAAGAGTTTCGACGCTAGCTTGAAGCTAGGTCGAATTCAGTCGCAGTCTGGAGAAGAATTCTAACGGCCGGCTGCTCTGATCGGTAGTTTTCCGTGGTTTCTCCGATCAACACCTCACGAATGCGGGAGCAGTATCCTACGAAACGGGCCACAGGCCGCGCGCGATCTGGACATCCTCTTCCTTGTCGTATCCTCTCCCCTTACACACACACACACACACACACACACTAACAAGCACTACACTATCACATATTCCGGGAGACCAGACGGGAGCTTAGAACTTGTTCCAGCTGTGGCGCTGCCTCACTGGGGAAGATTTTGATTCCGGAGAGGTGATTCTGCGAAGGGTAGTTCGTACATTCGAAACACTTCTGAATTTCCAGAATACATTTAAAGCCCTTTTACATTTAAAGCGGGCGACCACGCGCAGCGCCAGGCAGTCGGCTGTTTCCCACAGAACGCAGAGCTCTTCTTAAATTACCTACGACGCCTTAGGTCCGAGCACCGTTAGAGAAAATTAACAGGGTGCATTCTGGAAAATTTCCAATAAATATAAATATTACATAAGTTCCTCTTAGCCAACAGATAAATTTAAAGCACGTAAATATTATTAATGAAAAGAAAATGTATTTGATCATTAAAAATATTCGTAAACTTATAATACACTGCATAAATTTGGTTATTTTGATTTCTTAGGGTTGGCATTAAATGAAGAGAATGTTTATAGTACTTTCCACAATTGTACACATTTATTGATATGTTTATATTATGAAAGGCAAGCTAGAAATATGTAATTTTTAAATAATAAACATATCAACAAATATGTTTAAAATGACTTCATTTATTTCTTGAATGCAGTTCTTTTTAAGTTTAATTTAAAACAGACATACAAACTTGGAATAGTTTCAGAATAGGAGTAAATTAGAATCTAAGTTAATCTGCAAAATAAATAAGAGGATGATCTACCTTGAAAATTCATTTGTTTGACAATATTTTTTTTAGAATTTTGATTAAGTCGAAATAATTCAATTTAAAATAGTTGTAAGTCAAATTTAACCAACCGTTACAATTTATGCAGGATTAAAACATTATTTGACGAAACGTTTCTTGATGTTCATGTATTATAGACATTTATCCATGCTCGTAATACGTATTGTAGTTTTTCAGTTTTCCGTTCACATATATATGTACGACAATAAATGACTGAAATTACATACTAAATGCATTTAGGGTAGTAGTTACGTTTAGTAAAATTGTAGTGCTTCTTCTTAGAAATCAAATAAAATAAGGTCAAAACCACAGTACTCACCCTCACAAAATCTAAAAGAGCAATTGTGTTCTTAAGCTTTGGAATGTTTCCCTACCCACACATTTATGATAATTTTATGATAATCTTTTTAGAAAGGTACAGGCAATATTAAATTGTAGACAGAAATAAAAATTAAAAATGTGTCATAGATTCATAACAGAATAATCTACCACGGATACAAATGTTTCAAATAAAAACTACCAAGCTGGTCCGGTGGCCGAGATCGCTAAGGCAGTAGTGTCGTAATGATCTCGGATCGAAGAGTCGCGGGTTCGAGTCCCGTCTCGGGCATGGTTATATTTGTATTCGTCCTTTCACCCCTTATCACCATTTCGTTTGATCTTCACAGTTACCATAACGTTAACTCCAATAGTGGTCGCAAATGACCTAAATGTTCATGCGACCCTACATACCCATACTAAACACAAACCATACCATACCCACACTAAACTATCAAATGCGCTTGAAGGTTTCCTAAAAACAATGATTAATCTTTTCAAGAATTCATTCACTTTTATCTGCAAAACTGAAGTTGGCTACTGAATATTAGCACTGGATCTCCAAGATTTTTCCTGTATATTCTAAGTGAAAGTCACAATGGAAAGTTTCTATCAATACAAAAAAACAGTAATTTAACTGTTAAAGACTGTTTCTATATTATTATAGACTATACTCAGCATCAAAAAGGAAAGTAACATTAATTTTAACAATGATATTTTATGTATTATTTACCATTTGGACTGTCAGGATCAGGTTTTTCTTCCAGTTTCTCTGACCCTTCGAGCAAATGCTGAGATGGCCCCTTGTTTTGCTTCTGGACATAAATATAACTTCATTATCTGTGCACGTCTTCTAGATTTCAGTGGGAAATATAGTTATTCAAATTATTGTTCTCCATATTGTCGCGGCAGGAAGTATTATTCCTTGGCGAAGGACATGATGAGGGATAAGAGCCAAAATTTATTGCTGATTTACCCTTGAAAATAGATTTTATTGCATTGAAGCGAATATTTTATAAACAATCCTTGCAAAAAACGCTCATTTTTTCTGTATTCAAATTCCAAGTAATATACGGCTTAGGGAAGGGGTCACAGAATTTTGAAAACGTGCACAGATTTCACTTCTCCCCATAGCACGTCACACAGTTTTTAACAGTTTTTGAC
The DNA here is from genome assembly GCA_011170035.1 of Teleogryllus occipitalis. Taxonomy (NCBI): domain Eukaryota; kingdom Metazoa; phylum Arthropoda; class Insecta; order Orthoptera; family Gryllidae; genus Teleogryllus; species Teleogryllus occipitalis. The sequence continues at coordinate 15,090 of BLKR01003359.1, forward strand.
GAAAATAAATAAAAATAAATAAATAAACACTTTAGTCTAGTAATTAATTTAAATTTTAAATTTGGCTTGAAAATTACAAACATAAATTCTGAAGTGTTTTATAACTAGTGTGTTAATATCAATTGTAATTAATAACATAAGAAAAATGATATTAATTATTTTTCATGTGTTCGTTCTGCCCGCAGAGAATGAGGAGTGCGAATCGAAATTGGATTGCATCGAGGGACTTGACTGTGGCAATCCTACATCAAATCCGAGGGGCACGTACTGCTATGAATCTACGTCTCACAGCGGTTTCAATACAAACATCGATAGAATGAGTGAGCATTTAGTTAGAATACAATTTTAACAAAGAATTCCAACCGGAAATTCACATGAAGTAATCGAGTGAAGATTTTTTATTAAGCTTCTTTTATTGTTAAAACTGTTTGATAACTCTGGCTGTTTTATGATTCGTTTTGCATTTGCTGTACTTTAAAGCATTATTATGTTAACTTACATTTGTTTGTACTCATGTTTTACTTTTGAGACATCGGTAAAGCTAGCACCCTCACTTCCACAAAACACCACAATTCTTGCGCCATAATTTTGGGTTAATTTCAGACCGCCCAAAAATTGTGGTTGCTCTTCCAACATCTATAAATGAACATATCGAAATGGGGCTTGTAAAGCTAACACCCCAACTTTCTCAAATTTCGAAAGAAAAATTATGTTTTAAACAAGTGAGTTTTATATTACTTAGGACCACTTTTCAAAGTTATGATACTCACTCCTTTCTACGAGAACAAAAAATGAAAACTGCCGCAATTTCTCAAAACTCAAAAGTTCTTGCACCATAATTTTGGGCTCTCTAGTGAAACCAAAACATTTTTTCTACCCACAACCTCTCGAAATTAAGATTTCAAAATGAAAGTGTTCTCATATCTCAAAATTAACAAAATAACTTGATCGAAACAAACAAATTGCGCCTCTTTTGGGACCCCACTTTTCAAAATTTCTATCTTCAAGAACAAAATATTTAACCCACCCCCAATTCCTCAAAGTTTAAAAAATGTATATATATGCATAAAGTAATTATATCATAGTTTTGAATGCATTCATGATTCTATATATTTGATGGTCAATATATTTTCGTTCTGAATGTTCGATTTATTTATGAAATTATCCTTTCTTGTCTGTACGATGTGCTAGAAATAATGCGAGAAAGTATGTACTATTCAGTATGTTTAGTTGAATCTATACGTATTGGCAAATAGAATGTACTTCTGAAATAATTTTGGTCTCGTCAGGTTCTTTCAAATTTAATTTCTTAACTACATACAATTTTTCTTATTATTCTGCAATTTATTCTGGAGATCGCCGTTGATCCACTTTTCTTCCAGATGTTCTGTAAGTGCGGATATTGCGTTGGAATGGGTCTGTTCACTGGCGTAGCTAGGGGGGGGGCAGGGGGCGGTGCGCCCCGGGTGACACCATTTTTGGGGTGACATCCATTATAAAATTTTATAGTTCGAATTATATAATTTTAATGATTTATTTAAAAATTATATATTGTAACGTCAACGTCTCTCTCTGGGTTCATGCGACTCCCTAACCCCATCCTATTTTGTGTACTGCTATACGACATCGCTAGGTTCTTTATACAGAACCGACATGAATAAATAGAAGAAAGAATGGAAATATTAATTTTTGCTGACGGTATAACAATACTTTCAGACAACTTCATCGATTTACAATAGAAAATGAACACACACTCTCTAGGTATTGCGATATAAACCATCTGAACGTCAACGAGAAGAAAACACAACTGCTCATCTATAAGATGGGTAGTAGACAGAAAAAAAAACAAGACAACTGAAATACAGAGAACACATTATAGTGCAAGTTAATTCATATACTTATTTAGGAGTGACATTCATCAGCTCAGGACTATTTAGCACAGCTGCAGGCAAGTTCCTGCTCAAAACTAGATTTGCCATGAGCGTTCATGGCAAATCATATTATCAGCGCTCATCTTACAGCCCAATCTACAAATTAATAAAACAGAGAATCCCCTAAATTTTAACAATATGTATACTCGAAAATACAATTGGCACAAGCCAACGTAATGGCACAAATTAGGCTAGCTGGTTTAAACACTGTAAAACTCAAATTCAAAAACATAACCTACAAAGTATCAGAACTAGAAAGATGTATGACATGTCAACCACCAGGAAAAATGAGAATACATTATAAAGCTATGTCTAATTTATGAACCATTAAGAAAAGATACGGTAAAAAATCAAAACACACACAACATTGTGCAACTGTTGAGGCTGAATAATCAGTATAATATTCAAACATTTTTTCATTTTCTTAAATTATGTTTTACGTTACGGTCATTTAGTTTATCTGAATGAATTTGCTTTCCAACTAAATTGAATAAGAGATTATATTTGATACTAAGTGACGGGAATGTGAATACTGTGAATATTTGAACATTTTGAAATGTTCAGCAGTTTCCATCTATCGCGACAATGACATTTAGCTCAGTGGACCTACATTCCTTAATTGACATTCACAGTTTCATGATTAATTTCAATGTAAATTGCGTCGTTTTAAAAGTTCACAATTCCATGTTGTAATATTGTACATTTAATATGACAAGACACAATTTTTCTTACTGAAAATATCTTAGCCCCGTACGTTTAAAAAAACTCAATTTTCCGTACATTTTATGAATTAAAATAGAATAACACACGCCAGATAAAATCCAATGATTATCAATGTAATACAAAATAACTACAAATTCTGTGGTGGCAGCTGAGATTTTGTGGTACTCCATGATAAAATATCTGGGGTGAATGAGATATCTACCACAATAGTTTACAATGTAATTTTAATGTGATTACATGTAATCAAACATGTAATCATTAACATGATTACATGTAATCACATTAAAATTACATTGTAAACTATTGTGGTAGATATCTCATTCACCCCAGATATTTTATCAAAATAACTACATTTGTAAATTACGTTTTTAAAAGGATACAATGTAACTTTAAAACTACGACATAATCTATTACATTTTTATTTAATTATTATTTTTAGACGTAAATTAGAACGCCAGTTACCTTAAAAAAAAGAAAAAATAGAAATATAAAGAAAAACTACCGATTCAGAGCGAGTAAGGTAAAGGAGGCTACTAACATCCACAAATAGGGATGTCACACTGGTAAATTGCAATACGATAGCAAATTGTGGTCACACAAAATATGCGGAGGAAGAACTTTTTTTGAGTGTTGTAACACTTGCAGCAACTGTGACGCAACTCCATGCTTCTAGATGTTTGCTATCCACGGTATATCTTACACCGTGTTCCTGCCGGTGTCCGTGGAGAGCGAAGTGAATTGTTCTGCCACCGTGGAAAATAACTGTCGTAAGGAGGACGGGCGTGTCGGTGCCTTTCATAAGGAAGCGGTGTCACAGCGAGGAGGAATCTCACAGAGGCAGAGCGGTGCCATGGGTGGAGAGGGGCGGCTTCGAGGCGGCGAGGCCGGGGTTCGGACCCTGGGACTGGCGATGGGAGGGGCGCAGGGTGGGTGGGGCGGGCGGAGATGGCAGGGGGGCGCGGGGGCGGGGGTGGAGGCGCGGGGCGTGTGGGAGGGGGCGGGGTCGCGGGGAAGGCGGCGGGGCGCGGGGACGGGGCTTCGAGCTCTGGCGCTGGCGGTGGCGCTGTGGGGGGCGTGGGCGGGTGTGGAGGCGCGGGGCGTGTGTGTGCCGCGGGAGGGGGCGGGGCCGCCCGTGGCGGGCGTGCAGTGGGCGCTGGGGGGCGCGGGCGTTGGCGTGGGCGGGGGCCGGGCGGTGGGCGTGGTGGACCTGGGCGACGGCCCGCGCTGGCTACGCGCCCTGCACGCCCGCGCCGCGGCGCCGCTGCTGCTGTGGCGCCCGTCTCCATCGCTTCTGAAGCTAATCGAGGCGCCCGCGTGGCTGGAGAGGCAGGGCGGCTACGTGCTGGCTGCTTACAGCCACGCCCACCTCCTCACCTTCCTGCTCGACCACACCGAGGACGCCATCTATGATCGCTTAAGGAAGGTCAGACGATCACGTTCTATAAGGAATTATCAATTACTGTCGCAATCCCTTTTCGGATTGAATTTTAGTGTCTATTTGTGATTTGTTTAAATTTAGTCTCCTTACAGTATCGTTTGTATTGCGCCCTTCCTATGCAATGATATAACATTTAAGTTCATTATATCAATACTTTTAATGTTAAACATTTCGAAAATCATTCTGGGAAGACGTTTGGTTAAGCTCAATTTAAAGAAAACTTGAATCGTTTCTACGTGCACCACCTATTCTGAAGTTGTATTGTTGGTGAAAGGAGTCCTTGCTCAATAATTATTCATGTTTATCATTATTCATTATTCATATACATAAATACCGCCATTCGAAGATTGTTTTATTATGCAGTTCCCGCACTCGACACTTAGGATATTAAATGTACTGTAAAGAATCGGCCAGGAAAGGCAGAACTAGTGATGGCACGCACTTTCTCGCATTAGTAGCAGTTACAAAAAGCGCTTTCTCTGCTCGTGCCGCGGTGAGTCCTTAGCAAAATCCCATCGCCTTCTTGCCGGCTGCTCCAGTAATAGATTTATTTTATGGGGGAAAATTAAAATTTCCATTTAAATATTTGTTAAAGGCAGGTAATTTTATGGCATATCTTATGGAATTTGAATATGTCACTTACTAAGAAAACATTATTAGCAATAGCACTAGCAGTAGTAGTATTATTAATAATAATAATTATATTATTAAAATGATAAAAGCTCTGGACAATATGGGCTTTATACTGAAAATAACATTAAAACATAATTAAGCTAATTTAATAAGCATAATTAAATTTAACATAATAAGCTAATTTCATAGTTCTTAAATGCAATACAGTTTGTTTGTTCACCTTTTCAATTTTTGTTCAATACAGTTTGTTCACCTTTCCTTCAGGTCCAATTCCATATAAACACTTCACGTTATCGACTCTACCGAATATTGTAGTCTATTTACTTTTTCGTAATACAATCCTCAATGAAATATACCGCCTATATAAATTTGTATTTCTTACATCCAAATTCCCAACTGAGTTACGCGACTCAGAATGAAGTGTTCTTGAAGTGAAACTTTATCGTCGTCTCTCCAGAACGTATATTTTTTTCTGGTTGTTAATTTTGCACGTATTCTCAAGTGGACACCCTCCATAACATTGAAACATTGCCAACCTGTGATTTTACTACAGAAGGCAATGTCTCTACACATTGTTTTAATGTCAAATATGGACGAAATAAAACATTTAATATTGACCCGTTACACTTCCGAGTAATATTTGTAATTCAACAACATCAGTTAACTAATATCTCAGCACATTGACTAATAACACTAGCCTGCGAATTTGAACTTTTTGTTTGTTGCCTAAAATAAAAGACGTGATCTTATGCAATGTCGATGTGCTGAATACGAATTTTCAAACAGTTTATTTTTATCACGTACGGTTTTCTTGCGGAATCACTTTACGTGTATAGTAAAATTACGTGGAGATCATCACAACCGTTTTCATAAAACTTTATTTTAAAGAAAAACACGGACATTTGGTAAAACCAAATTGTTGATCCAGCAACATCATAAGAACTTTAATATCTCCACAAACTTGCCAGTTGTGTTCAATGTAGTTTACTACACCAGTAATTTTAGTTGCAAAATGTGCGTATGACTCTGTGAGGATCACTGAACGATACGCAACAAGCACTGAATTAAAAAGGTTTCCATTATGAAGGAGAACACCCATTAAAATTTGATTGGAAGCATTAATAAATAGTATTCACACACGTGGAACATAGTTTGGAAGTCTAAGTTTTAGAATAATCATCAGGCCATCCTAGGTACATCAGGAACGTGGGGAACAGGTAAAATGACTGACCGAACAACTGGATAAACAATTTGTTTTTTTTTATTTTTTGAATTGTACCCATTCACATCACATCAGCAGAAGTCGTAGTCATTGCTATGGTTTGACTGCACTCTCCTCAAACCACAGGTATTCCAAAAGATAGCGACAGTATTTTGCCGTTGACCTAATGAAGAAGATCTTCATTGCATACTCTACATACATTGTGGGTTACCCAATGTTTGCTTTAGTCTCCAAGTTCGATGCCAAAATAGCCAAGATATGATTTTTTACAAAATCTTTAACATAACGCCTCTGTTCAGGCAATTTTTATTTCCTACATTATAACAAAAGTGCTCTGGATCATTTATACATGAGCTATTCGACATGGTACTTTCGTACTGAACTACAACTCCACAATACAGCTTGAAACTGATTTATTTCCCACATGACATATACTAATGCAATGTGAGCGAAACTAAGACTATTAATGTAAGTTTTCATTAAGATAAGATAAGAATGTGTCTGTCACCAAGGATTGGCTATCTACGTACAATAATAGCAAGAGTGCACGTTATTTCGCTCTAACTTCCTGTGTCGCTCGCAACCCGTATCAAACAAGAACCATCTGGTGCCCTCAGTGTTTACTACAAACACATTAAAAGCATTCTAAATACACTTGATTTTCAATTCCTTACATTATAAAACTACACATGGTAAAGTATTGCCGTTTATATAATTATTCATTAGACATACGACAATTACGTTGTAAGGAAAATATTTTTTAAAATTAAATGGTACGTGATAAGAACTTTCTGGCTTTGAATTTGATTTCAGCATGCTAAATATACCCCCAAAACATTAAAACTTCGGAGGCAGCAGTTTCATCGCAGAACAGTGTAACTATTGACAGACTCCAAAACGCATATGATCTGATAAACGACACAATGTACACGAAGCCCGTGTGAGCAGCAGTGTGTTTGATCTTATGAAAAACCAAACTCAAAGTTTTTATCAAACAATAAAAGAAATTAAATGAACTTGCGTGGAAAGAGATAAAACTGTTGCAATAAAATGTGTATTTAGCAGTCACAAAATACTCGTAGCGGCAGCCAGGCTGGGTGAGGGTCAGAAGCACCTGGGCGTTGCCTCTATCCTCTTTCCCCCACCTTCACTTCGCGTTTAAGTTAATCTACGTACAAGTCTAGCTAGATGGGGAAGTCAATGATATAAGGACAATCTGGCCTAGTCCACCTCTTAGCCGGTGCCCTGGTAATGATCCCCGCGGCCCATTACCATCCCTTGGGCTATGGACCCGGGTAGGATCTATTTTCTGACGAAACCACTGCAAATTTACATCCGTGTCATCCAATTTACTGCGTGTAAAGTGTTTTTGTGGTAAACTATAGGGCAAGCTAAATATTCAAGAAATGTGGAGGAGAACACTGTTGAAATACTATTACATTGTTTACCTGACCCATTTTAGTAGCATATCAGAATCATGCAAAGCAGACTCGCAGATGTGCTTAAATGGTTCTTGTCAGTTTTAGAAGTACGTAGAACGATACTTATTTTATTAACACCGCTTGTGCGTCATGAAATTTTGAGAATATTTTGATATTGTCTGAGGAATTTTAGAATGATATCTTTCTTTGGAAATATATTGTTTAACCTCGATCTTTAAAATTATGAATTGAATTTATAACGTCAAGTAATGAAGTTCTATACCTCGTGCTGTAGATTTCACCAGTGTTGCTTTGTTGAAGAAATATTGTTTTAATATGTTAACGAGATATATTTATATCATGATAATTTTCCTCCTAAGAATTAACCACATTCGAATATAAAATGTTTGGTATGCAATTTTCCTTTCTAACTAATATCTATGAACTGGCGAGTTACGACTAATACACGATAGTAGATTATATATATATATATATATATATATATATATATATATATATATATATATATATATATATATATATATTCCTTTAATTAATTAATATATAATAATTATTAATTAATATATAATTATATATATATATATATATATACATTTTTTGTTAACATGTTGTCCATCGTAAAGTATTTGCTACCAGACAAATTAAGTAGAACTCGGAGAGCAGTTGTAACGGTTCAATTAGTATAAAAATAACATAATGCTGGTTATATTACAGGAATTAACAAATGGCGTCATCTCGTATCGGAACCTTCAACTCAGTTCTTCAGCGCCGGTCGTTCTAGCAGTCGGAAGGAGACCAGCACTAGGTAATTGTGCGAAAAAAAACAAAAAAGGCGACCCAAGTGTACAGAAAAATGGCTTCAGAAGAAAAAGAAGAGGAAGGGACAGTTTAAATCATAGAAATAAGAGAAGACGTCGATTCCAGAATTTTCTGAATGACTTGCCGGTAGATCAATTATTACAGAAGGACCTCGACAAAACCATTCGTGTTCACAGCAACTTAGTGGAAACTCAAAGGGAGAATAGAAGCTTGGAAGACAAGACGCGATCTCAGAACCCCTTCAAGCTTGGACGCACCTGGGGAGACGACTTCCCATCTCAGACACTCCTTGAGAAAGACATTCCATTTCAACGCCATTTTGAGGTTAACCAGCGATCTCAGACGTACCCTCACGAAGACCTCAATGGTGACTATCGTTTGGTGCGCGTCAGGTTGCAAAAGCTTCCTAAGGAAGGCCTTGAGAATGATGGGAAATCTCAGAAGCTCCAGGAGGAACAAATGAGCGGCGGGAGCTCCGGCAGCAGCCGCCCGGAGGGAGACGTGGCTGGGGCGCAGCTGCGTGCGGGGCGGCGCGTGCTGGCCGCGCTGTGGCAGCGCCACCAGGGCTTCCGCGGGCTGCTGCTGCGCGAACGGGTGGGGGAGGGGCGGTGGTGGGCGCTGGCCGTCGATGTCGTTGGGGGCAGCGGGGAGTGGCTCACCCAGTGTGAGCAGCGCAGTGAGGCATGCGCGCGCGAGGCCAAGGCGCTGGTGGCAACTCGCTCCAGGGACCTCGGGGGAAAAGCCGTGCGGTATATGCGCCAGATAAACCCTATGATGAAACTAACTTATGTACAAATTAGTGGGATCAGCTTGGAGGTTCCAGGCCCGGTGTACCTCGAGGAGAGTGAACTGGAAAAACGGCTTCACCTTCTATTCTATATGGAAAAAATTTTAAGAAATCACGATGTAAGTTATCAGTTCATGTAAATTCTTTTCTTAAATTTTCAATTTTTATCTATAAATTTATGTATTACGTGGTTAGGCGGAAAAGCGGGCCTGATGGCCCGAGTCTCGACACGTAAAATAAAGCATTAACTAACTAACATGTAAACAGACCTCTATGGTGCTCCCACTTGATGCAAGACCTGCATGTCATTGGAACATTCGCGAGGTCCACGCGGAGACCGACAGGTAACCGTCTGCAACATTATCCGCTCAACAATTACGAGCGTAGCGCTTCAATAAAGGGCGTAGCAATGTTTTGTATTTGGTGCATTAACGCTCGGTTCAACAATTGAAATCTTGTTGGAATCCGGCCTGGGATTTTTCTCTTCTTTTTCTCCTTTTTTTTTTTTTTTTTTTTTTTCAGTGTTCAAGTCTCATGTAGTTTCATCTCGAAGGCATATGCTTTACGGCAAAGTTATTACACATCCAACAAGAAGAGTATCTCTATGTCCGGTTTAAAAAAATGTTTCAGTTTCTAGAAAAAGTTAAAGTGTTGTGAATTATAACTGAAGGAAAAAGAACGTGCAAACTAAAGATTTTGTTTTGTCATTTGAATAACAATTTTTTTTTAATTTCAGAAATTCACCATTTCACTTTAAATACATGTGACTAATTTGTATTGAAATGTTTAAGGGAAAACACCCGATAACATATGTCAATTTTCAAGAAGAACTTATTTTTGACCAAGTGGACTTCACATTTATTCCGCTTTATCCGGAATATGGAGAAACGCCTTCGAGTAACTTCGTTGAGGCGTCACAGTCCTCATCTAGGATAATAGTAGCCGTGCCTCCGCCTTTGAAGCTGCCGGCGTGGTCGCTGCCGCTGCGCGTGTTCTCCGCACGCATCTGGCTGGTGCTGCTGGGGACGGCGGTGGCGTACGCGCTGGCGTGGCGCGTGGTGGCGGGCGAGTCGCTGGCCGCCAGCGCCGCCGCCGCGCTGCGCGCCTTCTCCTCGTGCGGGGGCGCCCCGCAGGACAGGGTGCGCGCCACGCCGCAGCGCCTGCAGCTGGCCGCCGCGCTGCTCGCCTCCGCCGTCGTCGTCGCCGCCGCCTACCAGGTGAGGACACAGCCCTTCACGTTCGCCATATTCCTTTGTTTTTCCCCATCGCTTTGCCATTGTCGAGCTCAAGTGGGAATTGTACTTTACTTACAATTTTTGGGGTCAAATATTCGTTGTTGGCACATAAGCCGTCAAAATAAATTCAAATTTGGCGCCCAATCATTTATAGCAATTTTTTGGCGATAATTAACAGCAAAAAGAATACATTTCAAACGTCTCATGATGGACTTAAGTGTATTTTTTTCAGTAAAAACCGCGTGCGACCTTCCAGAGAAAAAGGCAATCAATTTTTCGTATAAAACTCTTGGGAACGATTGAACTGCTTTGAAATTTTGAACTGCTTTCTAAGGGCATCACGGACACCACGAAACGACCAGAAACTGATAAAATTTCATATTGTGGCAATTTCACAGAATCGTTGCCTCCTTCTACTTGAGACGCGACGATTTACTTAAAACCAATTGCTTTTCGCCCAGACAAGGTAATACTGACAACTTCTTCAATACTCAATAATTCTTACGTTGAAGTAAACTAATATTTCTTAAATAATTCGATTTCAGAATTTTTGCTTGTGTCAAGGGAGAAAAAAGGTGGCAGGAGCCTTGTTTTCTACAAAAAACATTTTCAGATGCTCTCCCAAAAAACTAAAGTTATTTTGCAGACTCAACATTGGGTGTGTTTTCCTTTATAAAAAAAAATTAGCTTGTTCACACCAAGAAGAAAATTTTATATATTTACATAGATTTCAGTATAATTTTCTTGTTATTTCAGCCTCATTGATTAAACTTTATTGAACTATGCAGAAGACACCATCTGCAGGATGTAGTTTTTAAATGTATTCTTACATTTAGTTATATTAGTATCACTTCATGATTATCAAATAGTAGAAATAACAAAATTAAGTTGGGTATCCGTATACTACAAAATTATCCGCTCAACAATTACAAGCGTAGAAGACCAATAATTTCAATTTATGTGAAAGTGCTCCTTTAATATCAATCCTTTCAAATCCTTTAACATACTTTAACATGCTTTAACATCCTTTGACATGCTTTAACATACTTTGACATGCTTTAACATACTTTGACATGCTTTAACATCGACAACAATTCTTCAATATCTTTATAATGTTACAATTAATTGTGTATTAAACTAGTGTTTTTTTCTAGGGCCGTCTCTTCGACCTGATTATAAAACCTCAATGTTACCCCGACGTCGATACAATCGACCAACTAAGTGCTACTGGAATACCAGTTTTAGCGTATACAGAAACTAAACCTGCAATAGAATCTGCGAGAAATATATGTTTAGTACTTGCCAGTGACTGTACGAATTTCTATTCCAAAGGCTTTTTAAATTTAACTTACAAATTTGTTGACGACCTAAGCGAACGTCTAAATATCTATTTCGGTGAAAATCGATATGCAGTTGTTTCAAAGGATGAAACGTGGTACCTGGTAATTGCTGCGCACCATCGAAATGCATGGTTGAATAAAGTTATTCCTCTTATGGAACCCGAAGTTGTATATATGACTACGAGAAGGTATGTTTTTTTATCATAAATACGTCAACTAGCGATAAAAATTAGATACGTTGAGTCTTCAAAGCGCTTTTGGGCATGAATTCATGTATCATGAAGGTACTTGTGGCATTAAAATTCAGCAGTAAAACTCCCTACGCCTAAAACTGTGTATAGAGAAAAAACACATTGAATTGATTTTACTGAAATTGTCTACTCGATTCCTTTACTAGACAGAAGAATAAACAATTTTTCTGTCTACATATAAAATGAACAAATGATATTCAAGAGTTACTCAAAAGTATTTCCGGATAAGATGGTAAAACGTTCCTTAAAAGCAAATGACAAATGAGTAAAACAATGACCCTAACATAAAACTGAGATTTTGAACAGCTTCTTAGCTCTCCTCTCACCCCCACAACCTCTGTACAGCCAAACATGTGATTTTAAAATTTTAATTTTTTTTCGCCATCATAACATTATCTGATAGAAAAAATATGAAAAATTAGAAAAACATTTTACTATCAGAAAAACACTTTTTCTTATTTTCTCGGCACCATCGCAAAAGTTATTTTTGAAAAGTATTTCTACTGTCTTAGAACCATGGAAAGACATGAAAAGATCTGAAAACTTCCTCTCAAAATACCAATAGTTGCAATAGCAGCAATTCAAATAGTAGCAATTGCAATTGCAATAGCAGCAATTGCAATAGCAACAGCAGCAATTGCAATAGCAACAGCAGCAATTGCAATAGCAACAGCAGCAATTGCAATAGCAACAGCAGCAATTGCAATAGCAACAGCAGCAATTGCAATAGCAACAGCAGCAATTGCAATAGCAACAGCAGCAATTGCAATAGCAACAGCAGCAATTGCAATAGCAACAGCAGCAATTGCAATAGCAACAGCAGCAATTGCAATAGCAACAGCAGCAATTGCAATAGCAACAGCAGCAATTGCAATAGCAACAGCAGCAATTGCAATAGCAACAGCAGCAATTGCAATAGCAACAGCAGCAATTGCAATAGCAACAGCAGCAATTGCAATTGCAATAGCAACAGCAGCAATTGCAATAGCAACAGCAGCAATTGCAATAGCAACAGCAGCAATTGCAATAGCAACAGCAGCAATTGCAATAGCAACAGCAGCAATTGCAATAGCAATTGCAATAGCAGCAATTGCAATAGCAGCAATTGCAATAGCAATAGCATCAATTGCAATAGCAGCAATTGCAATAGCAGCAATTGCAATAGCAGCAATTGCAATAGCAGCAATTGCAATAGCAGCAATTGCAATAGCAGCAATTGCAATAGCATCAATTGCAATAGCAGCAATTGCAATAGCATCAATTGCAATAGCAGCAATTGCAATAGCAATAGCAGCAATTGCAATAGCAATAGCAGCAATTGCAATAGCAGCAATTGCAATAGCAGCAATTGCAATAGCAGCAATTGCAATAGCAGCAATTGCAATAGCAGCAATTGCAATAGCAGCAATTGCAATAGCAGACACTGCAATAGCAGACACTGCAATAGCAGACACTGCAATAGCAGACACTGCAATAGCAGACACTGCAATAGCAATAGCAGCAACTGCAATAGCAATAGCAGCAACTGCAATAGCAATAGCAGCAACTGCAATAGCAATAGCAGCAACTGCAATAGCAATAGCAGCAACTGCAATAGCAATAGCAGCAACTGCAATAGCAATAGCAGCAATTGCAATAGCAATAGCAGCAATTGCAATAGCAGCAGCAATTGCAATAGCAGCAACAGCAATTGCAATAGCAGCAGCAGCAATTGCAATAGCTGGGGAGGTCAAGGAGCGACTGCAATTGGTCGGGAGCCGTTCATAAATCGCAAACCCGAACACTGGTAGCCTGCTGGGCCTGGCAGGCCCCTAGCAGAGGTTTATAAATATGGCCCTAAGTGTGCTACTAATGGGTGGAGAACTAGATCCCTGTCGAACAGATTTCAGTAGAAGTATCAGAAGTTTGCAGTTTCTGAGAGGTTTAAATGTTTCTACACAGTCATCAAATGTTTCCTTACGTTTCCAGGAACTGGCCGTGGACAGGTGCAGTGAATCTGAAGATGATTCAGTTCCGAGCTGCAGGACTTTATCTCAAGTGGTCTGACGTCTTCAACACAACATGGGGCATGTACTGGCGTCTGCGCAATGATACGCCTTGGCATTGGGAGGCGGAAGGCGACGAACCCAGGACCCTGGAGCTGCAGGACCTGCGGCCGCACCTGGCGCTGCTCTGCGCGGGGCTGGCGCTGGCCGCCGCCGCCTTCTGCGCAGAGATCGCGCGCAGTCGGTGGGGTGCTGCGCGTGCGCGGATGAGCAAAGCTTTGCGCTGCGCTGCTTCGCTAGCGCGCAGTCGGCGGGCTGCTGCGCGTGCGCAGATGCGCAGAGGTCTGCGCGCCTTGCTGCGCAAGCATGCGCCGCCTGCGGCTGAAGTCGCTCCAGCTCGTGGAGCAAAGAGAAAAGTTGGCGACCTTAGTAACAGAGGAACACTGTCATCCCTTCGATCACCTTTTTGAAGGCAAGGGACTGGCAACGATTCTGGAGACGCTCCTCGGCACACTGTACGTTTTTCTGTTACGTCAAATGATAATGTATATGCGTTCTTATAATACAATAAATTATTATGACACTACTATTATTGTTATTATCATTACGTTCTCCCATTCTTAGATTTCTAGTTTGTTTTTCCTTTCAGGTAAAATATTTGGTCCTGCTTGCGCCCAGAGATCTCATCTTTCTGCTTTTTTGTCTGTAACTTCAATTTTGAGGGTTTGTAATATACACAGTTCATCACACGTTGAACGGATATGATCGGATCTAAATACTTTTGTATTAAGAGAGAAGACACACCTTTTTTAATTTCACTTTTTTTTTAGGAATGTTAGATGCATCCTGTCTGTTAATAACGAACACTGTTTTGCTTCTTATATAGTATTTTTTGGCTCATGCTTTATTCATTACAAAGTATTATCCTTCAATCTCTCATTCACTAACAATGCGAAGTCCACACAAAATATATCTTGAACACGAAGTATAAATTATTGTTCCAATTGATGAGCAAGAAGTAGTTATAAGATTTAGTCTAGGTAATATGAAATTATCTTTTCATGACAAATAATACTTTCAAAAACAGGGCACACAAATAGGCGGGTCTTGTAGCTCAGTTTTCTAGGAGAACGTAATGAGAGTCCTTGAGTCTACCATAATCATCACATTCCTTGCTCAGTTCTATCAAAGGTACTTAGATTATACTTTTGTAATATTAACAGAAGAGAAGAAGAGAACCTTTGTATAAAGCATTTAATAAATAGCAATGAAATTTATGATAGAAATGGAATCCATTAAACAGATGAACTTCTTTAATGTAATTTAATTAAGAACACACAATAAATTCATAACAAATTGGTATACTAAACGAATACATGCCGGTCAGATTTTTTGTGTATTTTTACCTGTTAAATCTGATAATAAGTAATAAATTTTAAGGATCTTCTAATGTTTAAGAATTTGAAATTAGTGTATAAAGGATTCATGGCAAAGGATATTATTGAATTAAGCTTCTAACATGATTGAAATTATTAAAATTTTAAAATAATGTGTGTTCTATGTTAGACCTCAAAATATGAGAATTTTGGGATCTATGGGAATCTGTATTAAGCACCAACGTACCTCAATGCGTAAGTATTTTGGGACAATCAGAGCTCAAAATGAGAGTGTTCTAGAATAAAATAATGAAAAAATTTAAATATAATTGTCTATGTGATTTTGGATTAGAACTCAATGTACTTCAACGCGTGAATATTTTGGGATATAAGTATGAAAATATGGAAGTATTTAAGAATTAAAATAATATGGTCTACGTATGTACTACGTTCCTGGATACTACGTGTACGTACTACGTGTTCCTGGATATGCATAAGCTAGTAATGTGCAAATGTGTTTCTCTTGCATCAATCAGCTATTTTCAGTCCCAAATTTACTAATCTTTCCGCTACAGTTTTGAAATTTATGGTACCGTAAAAAAGTACTTTTGAGAGAGTCACCTCGACCTCAATCATGTTTATTGGTTCAAATTTACTGTTGCAACTAGTTACTACGAATGTGCCAATGATATGTCAGATTTCTACAGATTTTTTTGGCTTTTCAAGAACCAACAAAATATTCCCTTCTTTGACTAAGTTATAAAAAAATTGTATGTACTCTTTTAGAGGTATTTCAGAAAACCCCAAACAATCAGACTCCACTGGTTTTGCACTAAGGGATTAAATCTAATTATGAACTCAGCGTAAAAAGTTGCACAAATTTACGAAGACCTTTTAGAAACCGAGAAGTATTCATCAAGCTTGCGTCTTACTACAATTCTTTCAAAACATCATAGAGCGAATAGATAAGATGTGCTATTCGATTTGCATCGTCGTGTATAGAAAACGCTACTGACTTTCAGTAGTCTATTCTATACTATACGGTATAGAATAAGGTACCGACTGTCTCCGCAAGTGCCGTTAAACCACACAACGTGCGTTTTAATTATTTAAAAAGCGAACATAAATTAAAGAAATTTCTCAGAATGTTATGGTTGATCTTAAAAAATCTCGATTTCCCCACCAGAAGTCCGAGACGCGTCAACTGGCGCATTTGTCTCATAAGTTGAATCGGA
Organism: Teleogryllus occipitalis; assembly: GCA_011170035.1. Lineage (NCBI taxonomy): Eukaryota > Metazoa > Arthropoda > Insecta > Orthoptera > Gryllidae > Teleogryllus > Teleogryllus occipitalis. Next base: position 31,507 of record BLKR01003359.1, read on the forward strand.
AGGGGTCTAACTGTTGCTTATAGAAGTATGCATGTTATTCGATTTATTTTTATTTATTTCTTTATATTTATTTATTATTTATATTTGACGCAAATTGGCCATCTTGGGACTGTAGTATCTGTAGGAACAGACACTACAGAAATACCGTCGGCGGCGTCGCGGGCTAGGAAGTACCCGCACCGCGGATAGAGGGAGCAGCGAGCGCGCCCCGTCGCCACCCGGCGACCGGGACCAGGAAGGGGCCCCTACTACAGGAAGGGGCAGAGCAGCCACCCCTCCCCGGCGGGGAGGGGGACACCGAACGGAGGGCCGCAGTGCCGGAGGCTTCGGCCACTCTGAGCTTAGATTCGTAACCGTCGAGACTGGAAGAAAACTGTATGGTGAACGTGCTTTGTGTTACGATCGTGATTATTGGAATCAACATCACATCACATCGCATCGCATCGCATCGCATCGCATCGCATCGCATCGCATCGCATCGCATCGCATCGCATCGCATCACATCACATCACATCACATCACATCACATCACATCACATCACATCACATCACATCACATCACATCACATCACATCACATACTTTGCCACTAACTTATATTATATTTACTTCAAATCCCTTTCCTTGCAACCTTAAGACTCGCAAACAAACCTAACCATACCAGAATTTAAAAAAAACAGATATTACTACAATTTATTCCTCAAAACCTTCTCCGAATTTGAACCAGAATAGAGGAGCCAAAAGAGCATCCTTAACCTTATGTTAGATTTAAGTACTATAAATAAGTTTTAAATATAAGTTAGCATGTAAGCCTATAAAACATATGTAAAGTTTAGACTAAAACTGACATATGTAAAACCAACAAAATCAATATTTTTTTAAAGCAATCTCGGCTACCTGGACCGGCAAGTTTCTCGATTATTAAATAAGGATATATTGTATGTTGTATAGAATGTGTTACACGTTTAATTTCCTCACATCCATTTTCTGCATTACAAAGCGAAATAGATTACTACCAAAACATCATGTTAGAACCTGATCTTTTACCCGACCAGAGAAAACAGAGTACCCGCCAAAACTGTTTCCATACGTAAAACATATATTTTGTTGCAAAAACTTAAATGAAGCAGCTCAAGAGCTTCAATTTACTAATGCCAATATTTAAAAAATTAATATGAATACATTAAATGAAATAAAACTTAAAATATATAAATTTAATCATTTTCACGATTTAAAATTTTGTTTTGGTAGAGTTCGTCTTCGTTCATGAAATTCGCTAACGTCCAAATAGATATACGGACTACTCTTTAAAGTGTGTTCCCAAAAGTGCACTCTAGTTATTACGTTCATAAAAATCTTTATATTTCACTCTTTGTTGTGGAAACCTAAAATCAATAAAGAATATTAATCCTGAACAAAGTTTTGCTAAAAATAATTTAGACTGGGGTTAACTACGTTGGTGGAAAAACCGTCCTAACATTCACATCAAGATCCTATTTGTATATAACCCCAAGTACAATAGTTACCATGTAAAGCACCAATTACACAAGCAATAGTTTGCTATTAAAATGCGTGTCGTATCATATTATCCCTCTTTAGACATAATAATAATTACGAAAGTGTTACAAAAATATTTAAGCAACTTTGTGTAGTTTACTCAGTTTTCTTCGATCCTTTACTTAGTTCTACGTTTGTGTGCCGTTCTCCCTCTAAGTTAAACTGATAAGTCTACCGTAACACACAGGGCTTGGCGCGTAGAGACTCTTACAGGCAGAAAATTGTGGGGTCCCACCCGCGTGTGGTATGTTCCGCGTCCGTGAACAATCGACGACGCAGGTGGGTGAGGGTGAAAGACAGCGCGAAAGGGCGCAGTGTCGAAATAGGACGAGTTCTGCCAATGGTAGCGCATCGCGAAAGGACGACGGGAAGGCGGCGAGGCGCGGGGGCCGGGCTTCGAGGCCTGGGGCAGGCGCTGGCGGTGCTGCTGTGGGGGGCGTGGGCGGGGGTTGTGGCGCGGGGCGTGTGTGTGCCGTGGGAGGGGGCGGGGTCGCGGGGTAGGCGGCGGAGCGCAGGGGCGGGGCTTCGAGCCCTGGGGCTGGCGGTGGCGCTGTGGGGGGCGTGGGCGGGGGCGGAGGCGCGGGGCGTGTGTGTGCCGTGGGAGGGGGCGGGGTCGCGGGGTAGGCGGCGGAGCGCAGGGGCGGGGCTTCGAGCCCTGGGGCTGGCGGTGGCGCTGTGGGGGGCGTGGGCGGGGGCGGAGGCGCGGGGCGTGTGTGTGCCGTGGGAGGGGGCGGGGCCGCCCGTGGCGGGCGTGCAGTGGGCGCTGGGAGGCGCGGGCGCGGGCGGGTGCCGGGCGGTGGGCGTGGTGGACCTGGGCGACGGCCCGCGCTGGCTACGCGCCCTGCACGCCCGCGCCGCGGCGTCGCTGCTGCTGTGGCGCCCGTCTCCATCGCTTTCGAAGCAAGGCAAGGCGCCCGCGTGGCTGGAGAGGCAGGGCGGCTACGTGTTAGCGGCCCATCGCCACGCCCACCTCCTCGCCTTCCTGCGCCTACACACCAAGGGCGCCGTCTATGATCGCTTAAGGGAGGTCAGTTTTTCACCTTCTATAAGGAGTTATCAATTGTAATCCTTTTTCTAATTTTAGTGTCTGTTTGTGGTTTGTTTAAATTTAGTCGCCTTACAGAATCGTTTATATTGTGCCCTTCCTACGCAATGATATACTATTTAAGTTCATTCTATCAATACTTTTAATGTTAAACATTTCGAAAATCATTCCGGGAAGGCGTTTGGTAAAGTATCATTTTCAGAAAACTTAAACAATTTTTACCTGCACCCCACATTCGAGTTGCATTGTTGGTGACAGAAGTCATTGCTCAATTATTATTCACGTGTATTCATAAATACCGCCATTCGAATATTGTTTTATTACGCAGTTCCCGCACTCCACACTTAGGATATTAAATGTTCTGTAAAGAATCGGTCAGGAGAGGCAGAACTAGTGATCGCACGCATTTTCTCGCATTAGTAGCAGTTACAAAAAGCGCTAAGTCTGTTCATTTTAACGCACATCAGACATCACTTGTAAAACTCCAGTCAAAAAATCGTAGCATACGAGGTGCGAAAACTAATTGTAAAAGAATTAAGCTAATACCGGGTGATCAGTATAAAACGCAACCCACAGCAGGCAGAGCGAAATGCTCTGGCAACCGTGTTTGAGCGAGTCGGATAGCGGTTGGTGGATTCAAGCTGGTAAACTGACGGGAAGTACACTTAATCCCCTCTCCCACTAACGCCACCCTGAGGAGGAGAGCAGGTGACCTCCGAGTTCAAAGAGAGAGGCACGCGCCTGTTTGTTTGGCGTTGAATGAAAATTGAATTGTCCACAACGACAATTCCTTCGTATAATGTTTAAAAGTGAAATATGCTTGCCATGTAAAATATTCATTGAGGTAAATTTAAAAGTAAACTTTGCTTGTTTTAGTTTCATAACAACATACATACGCTCCAGAAATGTATATGTTTTATACTTTTCTGTTTTAAATAAATATTAATAAATTATAAATTGATTCGTAAAAAAATATTTATTATTATTATTATTATTATTATTATTATTATTATTGAATAAGGTTACTTTAAAAATAATTAATTAAAATATAATAAAAATTAATTTCTCAAATTATTCTGATACGTATCCGCCATTACTGTTTCTTTGAAAAACAGACCGATTAATCTGCGTCGATAAATGGCACACCATACTTCAATCTTTTCTTAATGTAATGGTCTCTCTAGTGTTTCCTATGGACTCTCGGAACCCCCGAAGACTACTGTTTTGCTGGTTAACATATCCATCCAGATGAAGCAAAGGCTCATCACTAAAAAACACACACTCAGATGATTTTTTTTTTCTCTGAAAGCTGCCCGGCATTCTTTGTAAGATTGCGTTCGGAAATACTCCTCCACCACAAAACTGTTTTGCTCTGCGCTGAGGCGCATCGTAAGTTAACTGTGAAAGAAGGAAACTATTAATGAAGACCCGGCCTGTTTTGTTTTGAGCAGGTATGACCCGCACCACAGGAAGGGGGTGAGTGAAACGAAGGGGGGGGGGGTGAATGGAGTGTCGCTGATATGCAGTAGAAGGAGTTGTCGCGGAAGCAGTGTTGCAAAACTTTCACTTTTCTCTCAGCGCCTTGAACAGCAGGGTTGCGTTTTATACTGATCACCCGGTACTTCATCGTAAAATGGCAACCAAAATCTACTTTGGATTCAGCGAGAAACATTCAAAGAATTTCAAACTGCTGAGCCGTTATCACATTAGAACATGATAACCCGAGAAAGAATGTCTTCATCAAAAACGAACGCAAGAAACCCGAATTTGTAATTTCAAAGTTCACACCACTTACACGGAACTAATCGTATTTTGTAAAAAAAAATATATTATCTTTAATGTCCAAATGTTTTAGAACAAATTTTATGAAGGAAAGAAACTATTGTCAATTTGTGGTTTTGGGGTGTTAATATTTCTCATTTTTTTAAAAATGGAGAGTTCGAGAGAGGTAAAATATGGAGAGAGGGTTTGCGTCAATTCTATAACCGATAAATCAAAATGAAGTTCGTGGTGCTAAAATAGCATGTTTTTCTCCCTGTTAGAAACGATTATACAATAGTATCTATACCATAATTTCTTTCTAAATTAACACATCTCAGTCATCATTTTTTGTAAAACTCATTACAAATCGTAAGACATTTGATGCGAAAACCAAATATTTTCAAGCAAATATCATGACTATTATATAAAATGGGGATACTAAATCAGATTCCCACATTCCACATGTTTTAATTTTAAAATTATTTCCAAATTTTGCAATTATTTCCCCATATGATCGTAATATATCTCCAAAACACTCCAACTTTTTAATCATCTACAAGGACTTTATGGCGGTGAGATCTGAAATCGAAGAAGAAATCCACCATCAATTTTCAGAAATAAAATTTCATATTTACAAACGTTTACTCATTTTGTTTGAAATATTCATAAAAATAGAGTATATAATGCGTTGAACAGCATTTAAATACGTTGAAATGCATTGAAATCGGTAAATCAGAATTTTTGAACACCGGGCCACATTTTTCATCACCTTCAATATCACTAAAAATTGTTAAATAAAAAGTATTTTTATAAAATAATTACCTAATAAAAGTTTCTTTTATTAATACAGAATCAAGTTATATTCGTATTCAAATAACAAAGAAAATTTATTTAGTGAAGGATCATGAATATTCTGAGGTTGTTATAAAAAACGTACGTATAAAATTGAGAGCCAAGATTTCTATAAATTTAACTTTCGTGCCTAAAGAACAATTCGTGATTTTTTAAGAAGACTATATCTGGCATGCTTAGACAAGAGGGTCTTATGGTCAGTTGAATCATTAAATATAGTGACACAACTTACCATAAGATCATTTTCGATGGGGACCATTAATAATTTGGTAGATTTAAATAACACATAAATTCATCTGATGGGATGAAAAAATATAAACAATGGGAACAAGGATCTTTTTGGGGTTAATGCTATTTTCTAACCATTTATGTATAAAAATGGCATACAATTATTTAAATGCAAATACACAAAAAAACACATTCATTTCCAATAACACTTCTAATACAACCATGTGTTCATCATTCAGAATGGATATAGAAATCTGGCAATACTCAACAAAAGATTCTCATCTTATTAATATATTTTAAAAAGTTATCCTGACGATACTTATTAATTCTTTCACTTTATTTCTTTCTTATAAAGATCATGTTTCTTTTGATTTATTAATAATTTATCCTGCAAGTAGTTTCTTATTTACTCTTAACCCCTTGATGTTATTACAATAACAATGACAACCCGTTATAGTAATAGAATATTGCCTTAGTATTAATCACCTCTGTGTAGTTCAAATTACGTATACACCTGGTTCATGATATTTTCAACTATTCGAACAGTCCTTGTGATGAATAATTACACTAGCCCTAAGTATGAACTTAACGTAGACAACTATTACCCATCCTTTACAGGATTATCTAAATTGGCAACACGTTCCCATAATGGCTTCGTACTATTAAAGAATACAAACTTATTTGTGTACTTACGGATAACGGTCGTGCTCCCGCGGCTGTCTCGCTCCACGACATTCGGCTGAACTCGGTTCCACCCGGTCGGCAGGCCGACAGAGTCCCCCACGCCACCGCTGGCTGGCCGAGAACGTTTGTCCTTTCCCGCACAACCACTATACTATACCAAGCCATCAGCGATGATTACAGAATGTCTCTCCCGGCTTCTAATGACTTCATATCTTTATTCGAACGCCACAACGTTATCACACGGTGTTCAGTAGAAATACTGTTCAGAACGTTGTTACTTTCAACTATTCGAGGTACTCATGCCTGGATGTTGTATTACCATATGCACGTGCACTTCAAAAAACTGCCCGAGTCGTCATCTATTAATGAGAAGTTCCAGTAGTGATGATCATGCGACACACGATGTACCAATGTCGCTCCCGTAGATATATGCACTGTTGAATCCGCCAAGTGGCGATCTCTCATTGTCGGTGTTAATTCTTCATATACACTCACTTATTCATAGAATTGCTTATGTCAATGATCAACCTCATCATATTAAACACTTCGAAATCCCTTTCGCACTAACTTTCTGCTTTCATTTAGCCGATCACAATTCTCGGCATTGTTTGCACGTATTGTGCGTTACATCCGCTCTCGTGGCTTCTCGAACTCCGACTGGTGGTTTCAACGGCTGTCTCGCCTGTCCTCGCCGATGGCGTGCCGAAGACCCGGTCAGTCGCCGATCGTTCGCGACATCCACTCCCTTATTCGCGCCAATTTGATTATTGACTTATTTTCACTGATCGAAAGACCATTAGGTTTTATAATCCCCACGTTAATAAAAAATTTTTTCTTCAAGGAAAACGATCTTCTACTTCCATGATGCCTCTGTTATTAGTTTGATCGTGTCCCTCTTAACAGGCTAATTGTTCGAGAGATCATTGAGTCTCAAAACGCCCACGATAATAATATGTTCTTCTTCAAGAAAAACGATACTATAGTTCGATTATGCTTTTGTTATTCGTCCCGCTCGTGTCTCTCTTAACACGGTAATTGACCTAAAGATATGTGGTTCTCTTATGAGACCGCAGGTTCATAAGATTTTTTTCTTTAAGGAAAACGATCTTGTATTTCAATGATGCTTCTGTTGTTTGTCCCGATCGTGACCCCTTACCACGCTGACGCATTGTTGAGATTGTACTGTTCTATTATTTCTTGTTTTTGATTCATTAGTTTTGCAACATTGAAAGCTTTGATTGCATTCATCTCAGATGGCCCTTCATATAACAAGAAAGAATTTAATATAATTTTAATCCTGGATTTGATACCCATGGTACTCTAATGAGGACTTGCTGTCCTACCTTGAATTCATTTGGTGTTTTCTTTAACTTCATTTGTCAAACTTCACTCATCCATACCAAGTTTCCGTGGATCAATTCCACAGATGATTCCTATGATCTCATAGATATTTCTTCCCATCTATGGCATACAAGACATTGGGTGGCCTACGTCCAAAGTGTACTTCATATGGGGCCATTCCTGTGCTATCATGTAGGATTGGTGGTAACCATTTGTTATCAGGTATTAACTCTCCCCATCTGTCATGATGCTCGTGGAAATATGTCCGGAACATTCTTGATAAATCCTTCATGACTCTTTCAGCAGGATTTGACTGGGAATGTGAAATCGACGTTAATATTGGGTTAGTCCCTAAGTCTTCCGATGCTTTCTGCCAGTGGTGACACATTTACATCGTTCTTTGGTCCGAAAGAACCTTTTTATATGGTCCATCCACATTAGAAATCATTCTTATTTTCTTTAAATACGTTTGGGTATTCATTCTCTTCTAGGGTAAATTTGGACAAATTTCGAGAATACGTCGATTACTATGAAAATGGGCTTGTTCTCATCCTTTGTTTTCGGTAGTGGCCCGTAAATGTCCACAGCTTCTAGATCGTTTTGTTCCATTGAAAGTATTGAATGTATGTATCCTGCGAAAATCTTGTTCGGGTATTTGGCATTTTTTGCATAATATGCATTGACAAACTACCTTCCTTATTTGTCGGACCATTCCTTTCCAATATCATTACTCCTGAAGGATCTTTATAATCTTCTCCTCTCCAAAGTGTAATGTATAAACGTGTCTAATTAGATGCTCCGTGATACCTTTGGGAAACTATAACCTGAATATCTCTGGGTCTCTCTTCACCGTGATACCCTTTTGGTCACTATTCCCTAAACTAACTGCCAATGATCTTGTATCCTTTCTATCACCTCGTAATCCGAGTCATCTTGCGATAATGTATTTTCTATGTATGATTTTACCTTGTTGATGTCGAAATCTTGTTCTTGCGACGCCACGAAATCTTCGCAGTCAAACCGCGTAATTATTAAGTCTATCACCGCAATTTGAAACTGCCTAACTTTCGCATACGACTCGTTACCCTTTGGAGCCTTTCTTCTTAGTAAATGTGGTGATTTTAGTTCTCCCTTACAATGCTCTATGTCGAATGAAAACAGTTGTAGGTACAACGCCCGTCTCTATAACCGATCGTTCTGTGTATGCCATCGGTTCAGAAACGTTAACGCTTCGTGGTTTCTCCGATCAACGCCAGGCGAATGCCGGAGCAGTACCCTACCAAACGGGCCACAGACCGCGCGCGATCTGTCCTTCCTCTTCCTTGTCCTATCCTCTCCCCTTACACACACACTTACACTAACATGCACTACACTATCACATATCCCGGGAGACCGGTCGGGAGCTTAGAGCTTGTCCCGACTGGGGCGGTGCCCCGCTGGTGGGAGAGTCCTGGTTAGGGGGAAACCCCACTAGTCGACGGTAAGTCAGCGCCGGATCTCGCCATCCAGCGGGGGAAGATCACTGCCATCTCCCGAGAAAAGCATGCACTACACTCACGGGACTAATGACCAAAGCAGTTGACGCGCCCGGAAACACGAAAAAATCAATCAATCAATGCTTCGAGGTCTGTGCGTACGATGAAATGCCGAAATATGGTTTAATCTCATGATAGCCCACTCAACAGCATTTGCTTCTTTCTTCCATTCTCCTCTTAATAAAGCACGGCTCCCATTCCGAAGTCGCTGCTGTTGGTTTGCAGGATGTACGTCTTGCTGAAGTCCGGGTGTGACATCACACAACACCTGTAAAATATGGCTTTGAGTTCGTTAAATGACTCTTCATAGGAATTAACCTATTTCCATTTTTGCCTTTCTGCAATAGTTTGTAGAATGGTGACATGATTAATGCGACGGTTGGGCAAAATCGTGTGTAGTAGTTGCACTTCCCAATCAGCCGTCGAACTGCTTTACGTTTCTCGGTGCTAGAATTTGTGGAATTTCTTTAAAGGTGTCCTGTCTAATACCGATTCCTTGCGTCGTAACTTCATATACCAAGAATTTGATAGTTCTCGTATACCAGGTTAAAAATTCCTATGCCGGTCCAATCTATTGTCCATATATCTTCCAAATTTACGCTGTAGTTTCTCATTAAACAAGACAAATACAATAAACCAAATAAGGCCTCTAGTTCTGTTATGGTGGTGAGTTTGGGGTCACTCTTCCGAGAGAACAGACTGTCAATAAATATGTTAGTGCACTGAACAATTATTTTCAAAACGTCGTCATCAAAAAATAATTCTCAACACTCTAAAGGGATTTTTGCATTTTTGCAAACATTTTTCACACAAGGCAAATGAGTTACAATATTGTGTGATCACATGCGTGTGTTCTTGGAAGGTATTGTGCTTTCCCAAGTACTACTAACTTTGCCATTGTACAGCTTGTTTCTCACAGATGACAGGGAATTCATGTCATCTTTGTCAGATGAGTCATCTTCAGTTTGACTGACTCCTTCAAATTTGGGATCCTGTGTGGGGTTCGACGACTGCATCTTCCTCGTCGCCATCTCCAATGTCACTTTCAGAACTAACATTACGTAAACAATTCATAATTTTCGAGACACATAGACAATATATACTTTAGTTTTACATAAAAAACTGCAATGAACTCGGTCGAGAAAGTCACTGAAGCAACGTACTGAACGAAAATTGTTGCACGAGTTCCCGCAGATGGTCTCTGAGACCCACGCAATATTTTGAAATGTCTCATCACTAGAAATGATGACAATATTCTCTCTCCCGGAAGGGTGTCACTCATATCTGTTGAAAGAAAAAGTGTCTAGTGATCAGGGGTGGCCAAACTGCAATTACAATAATAGAAAAAAGACTTGATGGGTCTCACAGACCACCTGCGTGCACTGCTGGGTAATAAGATTTTTAAGTTTGTGATAAAGGTATATTAAAATTTGAGTTGTAAAAATTTTGAAGATTAAATTGGTTTATATCTAAAATTAGATACTGCCTTATTTAACGATGCATTTAACAATTTTAGAAAAACACGTTGTAAAATGTGACCTTCATACTGATCAAGATTTATATGAATGTTATGAAAGAGGAATACGTGATGATATAACGATTGCTCCTAACAGATATGCATTAGCAAATAATTGCTAATTCTATGATCCAAAAGTTCAAAAAACAATAAAATTATCAAAAGAAGAAGCTGAAAGCATAGGTCTCTATAATAATAATAATAATAATAATAATAATAATAATAATAATAATAATAATAATAATAATAAGAAGAAGAAGAAGAAGAAGAAGAAGAAACATGTCAGTTACATTATGTGTTTAGATGCAAATAATTTGTATGGTCATGCATTCAGTCAACCATTATCAATTGGAAATTTTAACAAAAGAAAAAATATACAATCGATGAGATCTTGAATTTATCTGATGAAAAATATAAAGGATACCCTTTTGAAGTAGATTTAAGTATCCCAGATCATTTGAATGAAAAATTATGGCGGTGATCTTCCCCCGCTGGATGGCGAGATCCGGCGCCGACCTACCGTCGGCTAGCGGGGTTTCCCCCTAACCACGACTCTCCCACCAGCGGGGCACCGGCCCAGCCCGGACAAGCTCTAAGCTCCCGACCGGTCTCCCGGAGTATGTGGTAGTGTAGTGCATGTAAGTGTAAGTGCGTGTGTAAGGGGAGAGGATGGGACAAGGAATGGGAAGGACAGATCGCGTGCGGTCCGTGGCCCGTTTGGTAGGGTACTACTCCGGCATTCGCCTAGTGTTGATCGGAGAAACCACGGAAAACTACCGACCAGAGCAGCCGGCCGCTAGAATACCCCTCTAGGCAGCGACTGAATTCGACCTAGCTGAAAAGCTAGTGTCGAAAATCCTGCCGCCGTCAGGACACGAACCTAGGACCTCCCGGTCAGAGGCGCTGCAGTGACATCAGTTGATGCACTGAGCTACCGCTCCCGGTCGACCGATTGGAGAACGACCACGAACGACAGAAATATCAATGATGTACGTCTCTCGGTGGAGGCTCATGCCTAAGTGTGTAAGTTCCAAGTATGTTGAAAATGCAGCGTATCGGTCAATAAGATGAGGTTTTAAGTCTTTTCTCCGAATCTGTGTCTCAGTATGTATAGCTAGAATGAGTTTGAGTAGTAGCTTCAGTAGTTCTATTAGTTACCCGCGTTCTCGCGTGGGAGCGACGTTTTCTTCTTCATTATTGGGTGTGTTCTAAAGTCCATGGACAGGAACATCAGTTGACATTGCCAGCAACGTATGGAAAGGTATTGAGACGCGAAGTGCATGTGATGACTGCTTGTTATTTGATAACTTTGCCTTGGAGTAAGGTGAGAGCATCATCACATGACATTGGCAGTGGTCGTGTGGTAAGGTATTGAGACGAGAGGTGCATGCGATGGCTGCTTGTTATTTGTTAGTTTTGCTTTGGAGTCAGTTGAGAGCATTATCACATGACATTTGCAGTGGCCGTGTGGTAAGGTATTGAGACGAGAGGTGCATGCGATGGCTGCTTGCTATTTGTTAGTTTTGCCTTGGAGTCAGGTGAGAGCATCATCGATTGACTTTGGCAGTGGTCGTGTGGTAAGGTATTGAGACGAGAGGTGCATGCGATGGCTGCTTGCTATTTGTTAGTTTTGCCTTGGAGTCAGGTGAGAGCATCATCACTTGACTTTGGCAGTGGTCGTGTGGTAAGGTATTGAGACGAGAGGTGCATGCGATGGCTGCTTGTTATTTGTTAGTTTTGCCTTGGAGTCAAGTGAGAGCATCATCACTTGACTTTGGCAGTGGTCGTGTGGTAAGGTATTGAGACGAGAGGTGCATGCGATGGCTGCTTGCTATTTGATAGTTATGCCTTGGAGTCAGGTGAGAGCATCATTACATGAAATTGGCAACGGTCGTATGGTAAGGTATTGAGACGAGAGGTGCATGCGATGGCTGCTTGTTATTTGTTAGTTTTGCCTTGGAGTCAAGTGAGAGCATCATCACTTGACTTTGGCAGTGGTCGTGTGGTAAGGTATTGAGACGAGAGGTGCATGCGATGGCTGCTTGTTATTTGTTAGTTTTGCCTTGGAGTCAAGTGAGAGCATCATCACTTGACTTTGGCAGTGGTCGTGTGGTAAGGTATTGAGACGAGAGGTGCATGCGATGGCTGCTTGTTATTTGTTAGTTTTGCCTTGGAGTCAGGTGAGAGCATCATCACTTGACATTGGCAGTGGTCGTGTGGTAAGGTATTGAGACGAGAGGTGCATGCGATGGCTGCTTGCTATTTGATAGTTTTGCCTTGAAGTCAAGTGAGAGCATCATCACTTGACTTTGGCAGTGGTCGTGTGGTAAGGTATTGAGACGAGAGGTGCATGCGATGGCTGCTTGCTATTTGATAGTTATGCCTTGGAGTCAGGTGAGAGCATCATTACATGAAATTGGCAACGGTCGTATGGTAAGGTATTGAGACGAGAGGTGCATGCGATGGCTGCTTGTTATTTGCTAGCTTGGGCTGCCTGAGTCAAGTGAGAGCATCATCACTCTTTGACTTTGGCAGTGGTCGTGTGGTAAGGTATTGAGACGAGAGTGTGCATGCAAGATGGCTGCTTGTTATTTGTTGTTTTAGCCTTGGAGTCAAGTGAGAGCATCATCACTTGACTTTGGCAGTGGCCGTGTGGTGTTGCATTGAGACGAGGTGACTATTGGCTGCTTGTGCCATTTGTTAGTTTTGCCTTGGAGTCAGGTGAGAGCATCATCACTTGACATTGGCAGTGGTCGTGTGGTAAGGTATTGAGACGAGGTGCATGATGGCTGCTTCGCTATTTGATAAGTTTGCCTTCTTGAAGTCATGAGAGCATCATCACTTGACTTTGGGCAGTGGTCGTGAAAAAGGTATTGAGACGAGAGGTGCATGCGATGGCTGCTTGCTATTTGTTAGTTTTGCCTTGGAGTCAAGTGAGAGCATCATCACTTGACTTTGGCAGTGGTCGTGTGGTAAGGTATTGAGACGAGAGGTGCATGCGATGGCTGCTTGTTATTTGTTAGTTTTGCCTTGGAGTCAGGTGAGAGGATCTTCACTTGACATTGGCAGTGGTCGTGTGGTAAGTATTGAGACGAGAGGTGCATGCGATGGCTGCTTGTTATTTGTTAGTTTTGCCTTGGAGTCAGGTGAGAGGATCTTCACTTGACATTGGCAGTGGTCGTGTGGTAAGTATTGAGACGAGAGGTGCATGCGATGGCTGCTTGTTATTTGTTAGTTTTGCCTTGGAGTCAGGTGAGAGGATCTTCACTTGACATTGGCAGTGGTCGTGTGGTAAGTATTGAGACGAGAGGTGCATGCGATGGCTGCTTGTTATTTGTTAGTTTTGCCTTGGAGTCAGGTGAGAGGATCTTCACTTGACATTGGCAGTGGTCGTGTGGTAAGTATTGAGACGAGAGGTGCATGCGATGGCTGCTTGTTATTTGTTAGTTTTGCCTTGGAGTCAGGTGAGAGGATCTTCACTTGACATTGGCAGTGGTCGTGTGGTAAGTATTGAGACGAGAGGTGCATGCGATGGCTGCTTGCTATTTGATAGTTTTGCCTTGGAGTCAGGTGAGAGCATCATCACATGACATTGGCAGCGGTCGCGTAGTAAGGTATTGAGACGAAAGGTGCATTCTAGGGCTACTTGCTATTTGTTAGTTTTGTTTTGGAGCCAGGTAAGAAGAGCATCATTTATTTTCATATTATCATCAACTATTTTTACAATATCCGGTTCAGCTTTTAACGTCAAAGTGGCCACATTTTCTATTACAAACATAGATGTCAAGATGTTTCTTTTAAAGAAAAATAATATTCAAAATAGATTTGACAACTTTTATGTTTATTAATAATAAAGTATAATTAATTATTTTATATCAAAATGGATTTTAGTTTAAAATAATATGTTTACTACTTGTCACAACGTTTCTTTAATATAAAACTGATGTTTTTTGCGAAAGTTTACATTTAAAAAAATTTCATTTCAATGTAAATAATGAAATTTTTACTGAAGTTTGGTATCATAGCGATCTAGTATGCGTGCAGTTTCCAGATTTTTGGCAAGTCTACCAACGGAGATATTGCAGTTGAAAATTTCAAAAAATTCCATAATTCTAATATTTAAGAGGGTGTAATTTGCAAGGGGTACGTTACTTACCAATGATATTTCACAAAATGTAACTACACTTTTATGTGTAAAAGCACAGAAAAAAATAAAGCTTAGTACTCCTTTCAGAATTTACTCTCTAAAAATTGATCTTGATTCATTCGTATTATATAGATTTGGTTGCAAATATTTCTCAAAAGGTAGGTAAATTGTGTTCCTTTGTTTATGAGAAATATCGTTTGCGTAAGTAGCTACCAAGTAGTTATTATTCCAGTAACTTTTATTGCACACGTACAGACAAATTAAGTAGAACTCGGAGAGCAGTTGTAATGGTTCGATTTGTTTCAAAAGAACATAATGCTGGTTATTTTACAGGAATTAACAAGTGGCGTCATCTCGTATCGGAACCTTCAACTCAGTTCTTCAGCGCCGGTCGTTTTGGCCATTGGAAGGAGACCAGCAGCTGGTAATTGTCAGAATAAAAACAAAAAAGGCGACCAAAGTGTACAGAAAAATGGCTTCAGAAGAAAAGGAAGAGGAAGGTACAGTCTTGATCATAGAAATAAGAGAAGACGTGGATTTGGGGATGAATACCAGAATTTTCTGAATGACTTTCGGGAATATCAATTATTACAGAAAGGCCTCAGGAAAAGCATTCATGTTCACGGCAACTTAAAGGAAACTCAAAGGGAGAATAGAAGCTTGGAAAACAAGATGCGATCTCAGAGCCCCTTCAATTCAGCTCGGATGCTTGGAAACACCTGGAGAGACGACTTCTCATCTCAGAAACTCCTTGAAAAAGACATTCCATTTCAACGCCATTTCATGGTCAACCAGCAACCGCGATCTCAGACGTACCCTCACGAAGACCTCAATGGTGACTATCGTTTGGTGCGCGTCAGGTTGCAAAAGCTTCCTAAGGAAGGCCTTGAGAATGATGGGAAATCGCAGAAGCTCCAGGAGGAACAAATGAGCGGCGGGAGCTCCGGCAGCAGCCGCCCGGAGGGAGACGTGGCTGGGGCGCAGCTGCGTGCGGGCCTGACTTTTGTAAATTTAATTTATTAAAATTTTAAGCGACATTTATGAAAGAACAAAACTAGAATTAGTAATGTTCAGCAACGCAATAGGCCATTTCAAAGTTGCTGAATGTGTCAAGAAAAAGTTAATTAAAAACACTATCAATTAATAATTATTTAAAGGCCACATTACCTTTACATTCACTCAAGATTTCTTCAAACATATACAGAACTACTTGCTATATTATCCGACTTCAAAATGTCTCCATCTGCTTATGTATTTCCAGGAACTGGCCGTGGATCGTCGCAATTAATCTGAAGATGATTCAGTTCCGAGACGCAGGACTTTATCTTAAGTGGGATGACGATTTCAACAGAACATGGGCGATGTACTGGCGTCTGCACAACAAAGCACTGCGGTCTAGTGGCGTGTCGGGGTCGGAGGCGGAAGGCGACGAAGCCAGGACCCTGGAGTTGCAGGACCTGCGGCCGCACCTGGCGCTGCTCTGCGCGGGGCTGGCGCTCGCCACCGCCGCCTTCTGCGCAGAGATCGCGCGCAGTCGGTGGGGTGCTGCGCGTGCGCCGATGAGCAAAGCTTTGCGCTGCGCTGCTTCGCTAGTGCGCAGTCGGTGGGGCGCTGCGCGTGCGCAGATGCGCAGAGGTCTGCGCGCCCTGCTGCGCACGTTGGTGCCGCCCCCTAGGCCGAAGCGACCCCTCGGCGCGCGCAGAGCGAGGAACTGAGGACTCAGGAGACCCAGGGGCGCTTTCAAGCGCTCGATTCAAGGCGTATCTTTTTGGTGTGAGCACTTCTGCGTCATTTTCATTGCAGAAACACCTTTAAAGGATTTTAGGTGGTGAGAGGGAAAGGGAGGGGGAATGGGAGAGGGCGAAAGAGAGGGGGGAAAGAGAGAAAGAAGGAAAGAGGAAGGGGGAAGAGGGAGGAGGGGGAATGAGGGGGAACAAACAGAAAGGGAGGGAAGAGAGAAAGAAGGAAAACATCTGGCGGGTTCTGCTAGTTGTTGTTTGAACCTAAAGTCATTAAAAAAGGTTGCTATGCTGTACATTTTAATGGTTAATAATATTTTATTTCAAGCAGAAATACGTTGATGAAAGGAAGTTCTCAAAATCCATGTCATACTCCCATGTTTCAAAGTCCATATACAGGTATCAACCAAATCAAATCATACATAACTTACAGTATTAGAATTTGCGTGTGAAATTATGAGAGTGTGTCATCGGTATTTCGGTATCTTTACATAATTCTATTATTAGACATATATTTATTATTTCTGCAGGTAGGTTTTTACAACCTGGTAGAAGAACACTATAATTATTAACTATATATTACAGTAAGAAGTATAAATAAAATTTAACCTAAAATTATTTTAAGACAATAATAATAATAATAATAATAATAATAATAATAATAATAATAATAATATGAATAGATAGGCAATTTTAAATTGTACTTTGGCTTTAGCATAATCATCTTTTTCTTCGCCCTATATTTCTGTGTCCTCCTCCAAAATCCCTCGGTTACTCAACCGAAAAATATGCTGCTTCGCGGTTGACAGAAGTCCCGGAAAACTACACAGGCGTAATATTACGCGCCACCGTGAGAGTGAAATTCGTTCCGCGGCTGCGGACAATACACGCTGGGCGGCAGGGTGGGTTTGTCAGGGCAATGCGAGAAGGGGGGGTTCGAATAGGACGAGCTCTGGCATTGGAAGCGAATTGAGAGAGAACGATGGAAAGGCGGAGGGGCACGGGGGCGGGGCTTCGAGCCCTGAGGCTGGCGCTGGCGGTGGCGCTAGGGGGGGCGTGGGCGGGGGTGGAGGCGCGGGGCGTGTGTGTGCCGTGAGGGTGGGTTTCGGTCAGGGCAATGAGAAGGGGTCTGAATAGGACGAGCCTGGCATTGAAGCGAATTGAGAGAGAACGATGGAAAGGCGGAGGGGCACGGGGCGCCTCGAGCCTTGGGGCTGGCGCTGGCGGTGGCGCTGTGGGGGGCGTGGGCGGGGGTGGAGGCGCGGGGCGTGTGTGTGCCGTGGGTGGGGGTGGGGTCGTGGGGCGGGCGGGGAAGGCGGCGGGGCGCGGGGGCGGGGCTTCGAGCCCTGGGGCTGGCGCTGGCGGTGGCGCTGTGGGGGGCGTGGGCGGGGGTGGAGGCGCGGGGCGTGTGTGGGCCGTGGGAGGGGGCGGGGTCGCGAGGAAGGTGGCGGGGCGCGGGGACGGGGCTTCGAGCCCTTGGGCTGGCGGTGGCGGTGGGGCTGTGGGGGGCGTGGGCGGGGGTACAGGCGCGGGGCGTCTGTGTGCCGTGGGAGGGGGCGGTGTCGCGGGGAAGGCGGCGGCGCAAGGGCGGGGCTTCTGAGCCCCAGCTTGGCGCCGGCGGTGTAAGCTGTGGGGGGCGTATGGGGTGAGCGCGAAGTGTAAAAGCCGAGTGGTGGGTTTGTCAGGGCAAACGCAGGTAAGGTCCGAATAGGACTAGCCTTGCACAGATGAACGTCTGAGAGAGGACGATGGAAAGGCGGAGGGCACGGGGCGGCTGAGCCCTGGAGCCGGCGCTGGCGGTGGCGCTATAGGGTATGGGGCGTGGGCGGTGGGCGGAAAAGCGGCGCGTGTGTGTGCCGGAGGGCGCGGATCTGGGTGGGGAAGGTGGCGGGGCGCGGGGCCGGGCCCTGCGCCCCGGGGCTGCATGCGGGCGGTGGCGCTGTGGGGGGCGTGGGCGGGGGTGGAGGCGCGGGGCGTGTGTGGGCCGTGGGAGGGGGCGGGGTCGCGAGGAAGGTGGCGGGGCGCGGGGACGGGGCTTCGAGCCCTTGGGCTGGCGGTGGCGGTGGGGCTGTGGGGGGCGTGGGCGGGGGTACAGGCGCGGGGCGTCTGTGTGCCGTGGGAGGGGGCGGTGTCGCGGGGAAGGCGGCGGGGCGCGGGGGCGGGGCTTCGAGCCCTGGGGCTGGCGCTGGCGGTGGCGCTGTGGGGGGCGTGGGCGGGGGTGGAGGCGCGGGGCGTGTGTGTGCCGTGGGAGGGAGGGTGGAGGCGGAAGGCGACGAAGCCAGGACCCTGGAGCTGCAGGATCTGCGGCCGCATCTGGCGCTGCTCTGCGCGGGGCTGGCGCTGGCCGCCGCCGCCTTCTGCGCGGAGATCGCGCGCAGTCGGTGGGGTGCTGCGCGTGCGCAGATGCGCAGAGGTCTGCGCACCCTGCTGCGCACGTTGGTGCCGCCCCCTAGGCCGAAGCGACCCCTCGGCGCGCGCGGAACGAGGAACTGAGGACTCAGGACACCCAGGGGCGCTTTCTAATCTCTGATTCAAGGCGTATCTTTTTTGTTTGAGCACTTCTACGTCGTTTACAATGAAGAATCACGGCAAACACTAAATAATAAGTAAGCATTAGATATTAAGAAATGTAAAATCGATAGGTCCAGGAAGTATGTTGATTATTCAAAATACACAAACTATCGAAAAGATTACAAATTTTATGAAAAGGAAATATTTCTATCTTAAATTTTGTAGTTGCAGAAAGACAGCAATTTTCGAGTTTACAGTGAAAAAACGGACCCATGTCATTTTCATAATGGTACTTTATTCTTTCAAAAACTTTCTGAAAATTCAGAAATTTTTAAAATTCTGTTAAACTTCATCTAAAGTACCCCCAAATTTTAAAGAAAGTTCTTCAAAATCGCAACATCTCGAGTCGAGCCAGCTCGACCGGTGGAATATTCATTTTGGAAAAAAGTCTGCGTATGGTTTAGGCGCTCGTGGTGTTCACAGACGGACGGACGGACATTTTGAAGGAAAAACGCTTTTTCGGTATTAAGGGACGCCAATACGTGTATTTCCGTTGAAATCTCAAAATCCGTTTTCCGCATCATTACATAATTTTCTCTATACTACAAATATTTCTCCGTATATACGTACGTATACGAGAAAGCAACTAGTAATGCTACAGAATGTCACAGATTTCTTCGTAGTAAAGTTTTCCAATTTTCTTGGTGTGGACTGGCTTTATGGTCTTGCCTCATTCTCTTGCCAGCTGCAATCTATCGTCGCCGAAGTATTTTTTCTCAATTTTTCGGTTTTAATATAGTACAACCGAAAAATATATTTTAAGAATATTAAAGAAGAGTAAAACTTCGTCATAAATGGCACTTTTCATTGCAAATTTGGAAGTATTTTTTAAGAGAATGGCGTGTAAGCGTTACTGTAAATGCAAACTTTGAAGCTCTTTTTCACAGAATATTTTTGAGTTTTCGAAAAACTTCTTTTAGTAATTTTAGGCAAGTTAACTCACAAATACAATAGTGTTTACAAATGGGAAATGTGCATATTAACGGTGTGAGAGATATTTCAAATTAGAGGTGCTACCATTGCACATACTTTCTCGCAGAGTTTCTAAATGTTCTGCGATATTATACTACATATACCAGCAAAAGTGTTTTGAGCCAGGAATTTTTTACGATCCGTGACCCAATATCAGATTCTCAGAGTTAAGTTATCGGCACTCATACCACTTCGCCAAATATGCGCCGTACAAATCGAACTCGGGCACAGGCATAAAAGAGAAATGCCCGATTCTTTTTAAATAAAACCCTCAACAATCAAAATATCTCCTCCAGCCCCTTCAGGTCTATCAGGGAATATCAATTTGGAGAAAATTATCTGAACGGTTTAAGCGCTAGTTTTCCGCAGACGGACAGACAAATGTTAGGTTATTTGACTGATTCTGAACGATTTCGGTCTGAGCGCTATGATCGTCAGTCCCGTAAGTGTAGAACATGTTTCATTCTGGAGGTAGCGGTGTCCATCCCCCCTGGATGGCTATATATGGCACCGTTTTATCGTCGGCTAGGATGATTTTCGTCAATCAGAGACCTCCCACCAAGGGATATTCCTCCAGCCGGGACAAGCTCTAAACTTCCAACCGGTCTCTCGGCATGTGTGGTAGTGTGCTGCATGTAAGTGTGTGTAAGTGAAGGGTAGGATAGGACAAAGAATGGACGAAAAGATCGCACACGGCCCGTTTGGTAGAGTACTGCCCCGGCATTCGCCCAGATGTAATCAAAGAAACCACGGAAAGCTACCGATCAAAGCAGCCGACAGCTAAAATTATTTTCCATACAGCCGCAGAACTAGACCTAGCTATCTGGCTAGTGTCGAAAATACTGCCATCGTGAGGACTCGAACCTATCACCTCTCGGTCGGTGGCACTACAATGATATTAGTTGATGCCCTGAGCCACCTCTGCCGGCAGCCGTTAAGTATATATAAGTCCCTTCCATGGAGAGTGTATATTATGTATTTTAAATTTCATATTGATATATTCATTTTACTTAAATCGGTTCATACAGATACACAAAAACACAATTGATTTGACGTGACATACATTTTACAAATCGAAAAGATGTGCAAAAAGATGTGCAAATCGAACAAACTTTGTTCAAAAGTTGAAAATTCGTAAATAACGAACAGACACTTCCAGTTTATATTTCTTAATTAATTGTATTTGTGAAAAGAATTAGATCGAATGGTTTTCAATAAAGTCACTGGGTAGTAAACATAAAAAATAAAATAACATTATTTTATTAACAAATAAAATTATTTTATTTCTAAACTTTCACTACCCTGGTGTGTTTTGTAATAATGATCCTTCCACACTCTCATATTCCCACCAGAACTCTCCGACCCTAATTGACTGTAACTGGTCTGCAGGTGAGAAAATGCAAAATACAGCCACTCTGAGAGGCAGAAAAAGAACGGCCAACTTTACACAAAGAATTTATCAAGTGTATATTTTTAATCAATATATTTAATATCAAATGAAAAAAGTTCTCTAAACGTCACAAAGAATGCATTAAATGGCGTCAATAATTGACTGATGTATTGTACTTTCAATAACAAGCGAAATTCATAAAATTACGTCGCACGGAGTCAGACCAAGACAGAAAATTGGCATTCCCCTGAGACTCCCTCGGTCACCGCGCAGCGCACGACAACGCCCTCCCCCCTGTTTGCGCCACCAAAGGCCGCACGTTCCCTGTGTTAAATCGAAGGGCCAAGGAGTAAACGAAATAAACCCAGTCATTCAGCCAAGAGCACGGTGCAGTACCTGGCAAGGCACTAGAAACCGGAGAGACCGCTAGTTACACGTTCTTTGGTTTGAAAGTGTTTTCACATGCAACGATATTGATGGAATATCTTGAATATTGAATGTCATTAAAATGAAAATGTATATTCCTAAGATATTATGAGTTTTTTCGATTATCTAGGTGTTGTGCAACCGTACAATATAAGAACGAGTCGCCACTGGTGACGAGATATTATTCTGTAAATTATTTTTTTGATTGTATCAGTATCATACGCAGTATTTTTGAAAAAAGCGTAATTAGCTTAGAATACTGGAAACGCCACATGGAGTTTAATGGCTTAACGGGTGACAACATAAGAAGCGGGTGTTACGCAATCTAAGACACGAGTGTTAATTGGCTGTAAAAAACAGTGACGCAAAGCGGAATAGTCGTGACGATGGCGCAATATCGAATCTTCGTGAGTCCTACAGTGGAGTTAGCGTGATGGGCGGTTGGTGGCTTGGCAGGGGAACAGGGCTTCGAGCCCTGGGGCTGGCGCTGGCGGTGGCGCTGTGGGGGGCGTGGGCGGGGGCGCGGGGCGTGTGTGTGCCATGGGAGGGGGCGGGGTCGAGGGGAAGGCGGTGGGGCGCAGGGGCGGGGCTTCGAGCCCTGGGGCTGGGGCTGGCGGTGGCGCTGTGGGGGGCGTGGGCGGGGGTGGAGGCGCGGGGCGTGTGTGTGTCGTGGGAGGGGGCGGGGTCGCGGGGAAGGCGGCGGGGCGCGGGGGCGGGGCTTCGAGCCCTTGGGCTGGCGCTGGCGGTGGCGCTGTGGGGGGCGTGGGCGGGGGCGGAGGCGCGGGGCGTGTGTGTGCCGTGGGAGGGGGCGGGGCCGCCCGTGGCGGGCGTGCAGTGGGCGCTGGGGGGCGCGGGCGTGGGCGGGGGCCGGGCGGTGGGCGTGGTGGACCTGGGCGACGGCCCGCGCTGGCTACGCGCCCTGCACGCCCGCGCCGCGGCGCCGCTGCTGCTGTGGCGCCCGCCGCTGCCGATGCTGTTTTGCCCAGCGCCCTTTGGAGAGTGGTCTTATTACGCGGCCGCCTGGCTGGAGAGGCAGGGAGGCTACGTGCTAGCAGCCCACCACCCCGTCCACATTCTCGCCTTCCTGCTCAACCAAACAAAGGAAGCAACCTTCGACAAATATAGGAAGGTGAGTCACATTGTTTTAAAATTTATTTTCTTCCCGTTCGACTTTCGCCTTTCGGGGATGTTGACCAATACAATGTTACATACAATGAATTTACTTGGCCATAACCCTTCACTATTTTTAAAATTTCAAATTTGAGCCATTCCACGTCAAATCGCACAAGAGTGGACATGACCTTTTTTTAAATGTACGATAATTTTTTTCTTAAATCAGGACATCAAAACAAGGAACACGTTTTTTTTATTTGAATGAAAATGTATTATTTGTGTAGTTATACCTATATTAAATTTTGTAATTTACGCGTACTTCACAAAATATGATCATTGTTGCTCCGAACGTACTTTATATAAAAATTCCAGAATAATGTCATTTAATCTTTTGAAAAGTGAATTTTATTCCTCTGTAAATATATTTTCCAAAAAATAAATATTCCATTTAAAAATATGCAATTTAAAAAAAATGAAAATGTCTATGTAAACGCAATGAGATAAATTTTAAAAAATACAGGCGTATTCCTTTATCACTTTTCTGTATAATACGTTAAGAAAAAAGTGGACACTCCACACATACAGTTGTAAAATCTCAATTATAAGTATGAGGGCGTGCTCTGCCTACCCATGCACTAACGACGTAAAATAAATAAATAAATAAATAAATAAACGAATTGAGTTCGGTCAGTCAAGGCTGAAGGTTCCAAGGGCTGAAGAACCATAAAAAGAATGGCCATCTGCCTGATTAGGGTTTCAAGAAATACTAATAACTCATATGTACACTCTGTCCCCAGAAGGAATGGGTGACAGCGAAACGAATTCTACTACTGCTTTTCATCGTGTCAGCGAAACGAATTTTACTGTTGAGTTCCTTTGCGTTTTAGGGATAAGGTGCCCTCCTGACCTTGCTCGTGAAATACAACAGATCAAGTGTCAAGGGTCTAGAGTAAAATTTTCTGAGCATCAGTCGCTATACGCATCTTATAAAGAGATGAGTGCTAGAGTTTGTTCTGTGAAATGTGTGTTCACTGTGCAACATGAGTGGCGATCACCGTATGAGATACGACAGATGTTTCAATCCATTAAATCTTTCTGATCACTATTTTAAGAAAGGAAAATCTCGAAGTTCACGATTTACTCGTGAAACTTTATTTAGACGAGTCATTAGATTGGCGAATTTGTGATTCAGGTCGGACAAAAGGGAGTCGACTTCGAAAAATGCTCTAACCGGGAGGTCCTAGGTTCGAGTCCTGACGGCGGCAGGATTTACGACACTAGCTGTTCAGCTAGGTCGAATTCAGCTGCTGTCTGGAGGAGAATTCTAGCGGCCGGCTGCTCTGATCGGTAGTTTTCCGAGGTTTCTCCGATCAACACCAGGCAAATGCCGGAGCAGTACCCTATCAAACGGGCCACGGACCGCGCGCGATCTGTCCTTCCTCTTCCTTGTCCTATCCTCTCCCCTTACACACACACTTACACTAATATGCAGTACACTACCACATATTCCAGGAGACCGGTCGGGAGCTTAGAGCTTGTCCCAGCTTGGGCTGTGCCCCGCTGGTGGGAGAGTCCTGGTTAGGGGGAAGCCCCAGTAGCCGACGGTAGGTCGGCGCCGGATCTCGCCATCCAGCGGGGGAAAATCACCGCCATCTCCCGAGAAAAAAAAACATGCACTACACTAACGCGACTAATGACCAAAGTAGTTGACGCGCCCGGAAACACGAAAAAATCAATCAATCAATCAATCGAGATCAGTGGCTCCCGTAGCATTAACAAAAGTAGTGGAAAGTCCAATGAAAAGAACGGAAATGACAATTTAAGCTCATCAGATAGTGCGTCATGTGTCAGCGAAATGAATGTAGAAAATGTTTTTCACGCTAAAGATCCTTCACCGTCATTTGAAAAATCAGAAAATAAAGAGATTATTAAGAAGCTTATAGATTTTTACCTGACAGATCACAAGACATTGAAAAATTTCAAATTATGAAAATTTTTGAAAGTTGGACATACAATAAAATTGAACGACAATTCACAGCAACCTAACACGTGATAAAAGTGGCTAAAAATTTACTGCTTCATTCAATGGCACCCATCGCCACTAACGCAAGAAATGCGTCTGTAGCAGCAATCTACTGCACAGTGGTTCGTAAGAAATTTATGTCTTAAAGTAACAGATTTTCAGGAGTTGGATTATTTTTTCTGGAGTTGTTAGCTATACTCCAGTGCGTTTATTAATATGCTTTTCAAACCTTTAGTTAATTGAGTTTACAAAAATATTTAATTTTCAAAATAGAATTTTTTTAAATTGAAAATTTAAGATATTAAATATTTTGAAATTCTCAAAAATTAAACATGTTTTTAAGTTTGAAATGGAATTTAAACGGAGTTTCTATAATCAGTGTATTCATATATGTACTATTTTTAAAATAGTGATGCGATTTTAAGCAAATTTCATCACACAATATTTTCGAAAATAATAAAGTTGGAAAAAATATAAATACACGTGTTAATTTATTTGATCCATATAATAAATAGAAAAAAATTGAAAATAATTAAAAATATGAAGATAAAATGTTGGTCTTTTTTGTTCGATACGACGTAGAATGGCTCCTTTGTATAACTTAACTAGGAGTAGTTTGCATGTATTTTCTAGAAGTGGACGGGTGTGTTTGGGGGGGATGGCAAATGTGTGATAAATTTATAAAGTTCTATTTATTGAAATCGATTATTTAAATTTTACTTTCTCATTCAACAATGGGTTCGACATAGAACATACACTCCTTACCTGTTGCATGTGAACACAGAACCACGATTCCTGGAAGTTCTATTAATTGGAATCAATTATTAAATTGGTGGCAAATATTATGAATTATCAGCCCTTTTCAATAATAAAAATTTAACATTTATTCTTATTATTTATACATGGCAGGTCTGTCAAATTTACGTAAATTTCCTTCACGTTATACATTGAAACACCCTACGGGTTTGATTATAGTTCGTAAGCTTTCTTTCATAATTATGTTCCTAATCTTGATTGTTAGCTTCTTAGCTGACTGACAGAATGCAGTCCCTTGAGTCCTTGGTGAACCAATTTTCGTGTCCTTTCCTAATTAAAAATGTTCCGAATATCCTCAACGATTCCTATAATTAGATTTAATATTCCCACAAATCTAACTCGTGGTCGCGGATTTCCCTATCTGTGTTTCGTTGGAAACACCTCCTCGCTTCTGACTATATTCATCTAATTAGCGGAAAATTCTTCCATCTATTAAGCTACCGTGATGTATCTCCCCTGCAAACGTGGAGTCTATTTAATTTTAACTTCCATCATTATATTAATCAAAATTCCCAATTACCATTTAATATCACAATTTACACGAGACCAAGCTCTCAAACTTCCAACAAAACAATTCCCGGCTTACTTATACATAAAACCCAGCCTATGTTGAAAACTCTATCGCACCTCTTACGTGTGCTCTATTTAACCGCTTACGTGTGCTCACTACTATTTTATTAGATAGTGAATTCATGCCTCCTTCCTGACAACCTCGACCCTCCTACGCCCTCTTCTTATTTTCTGCACGTCATGTGTCCGGGGCCGTGTCCATTTGTACCACGATCTGACATCAAGCGTGGAATAATTAACCCCTTGTTGATCCGTCGTGCGGACAACGCGTATTCTTTAACTGAAAACGATGCCATATTTAAACGCCAAATGTTGATTTTATCATTAAAATTTATTCCCAAGTTCTTGGCTTATAACAAATGATTTTTATGAATTAGGGTGGGCGAAAGAGGTCTTTGGGGAATCTGGATCTAATGCGTGAAGGATAATGAGCGTTTTGACCGAGATTGAATATTGGTGTTGGGAGATGCTGGGAGAAGAGTGTAATATTTTTGACAAGTTTGTGAGATGAATTCTGAGAGGAGAAGTATTTGGATCTCTCGGTGGATTTGTGAGTTAGAAATGAACCAGGGGGTTTTCAAGATGTCTTAGATATTTGTTTTGAATTTTATGTAAAATGAATAGGTTGGTTGGTGCTATGTTGTGCCATATTGGGGAAGCATATGTCATTGTGGGTCTTATTATCATTTTATAGACGCAGCCCTGTTTCTATAGTAAAGGCGGAATTTCTATTTATAAACGAGTAGAGTTTTAAAACTTTTGCTCGTGTTTTATGGACTATTGATTGAATGTGCGGTTTCCAAGTTAACCGTTTGTCCAGTAAGACACCTAGGTATTTGGCTGGCGAAGAATGAGAAAGCCAGGGTACATCGGTGTTATTTATTTGTAAGGGTGTAGGAAAGGGAGGACGTCTGAGAGTGAACATTTTGGATTGTGATTTTCAGGGGTTGTATATCATTCTCCATTTTTATGTGCAACTCGTATAACTGTAAATGTAGGATTGTATTTAGGGTGAGTATGTGAAGTGAAGATAGCAGTATCGTCAGCATAAAGACTTATACTTGCTTCGTGTGCAGTTGGGAAAATCCCAGTTGTTTTCCCAGGTGCCATCATTTGAAAACACATTTGATTGCACTGGATTTACTCCATTGTATTCACTGCATGAGGCGTTAAGAGTATGCATTGCATTATCCCTGTTGAGTTGTATGCGAACTTGAACTAGGCACTTGTGACTGTCAGATCGCGTTGCCGATAAACCACAGTAGATAAGAGATAGGACGCCCAATGTGCATAGCACGGCTTT
This sequence comes from Teleogryllus occipitalis, assembly GCA_011170035.1. Lineage (NCBI taxonomy): Eukaryota > Metazoa > Arthropoda > Insecta > Orthoptera > Gryllidae > Teleogryllus > Teleogryllus occipitalis. The sequence continues at coordinate 59,095 of BLKR01003359.1, forward strand.
TTGGACTCCATTGTGTCACATTTAAATGAAAAATATGTTATTTACATTCGATTTTCAATTTGACCTTTAATTAGCAAATATGATATCACTACTTCCCGCATCTCTATGATTCCAACCACTTTATTTTCCTTTACAAAAGGTATTTTTGAGTAAGACATCATTTAAATTAAAATGAAAAGTTATATACTTCACTTTCTTCTTCTCCTGCTTATACATCTTTTCAATTAGGAAAAACAGATAATTCATTCCCGCGAATTAAATCACGTTATTCTAAAAATCTTTTACATCCTCCTTAGTTGTCTCTTCTCACAGTTTCTATCATTTATTGTAAAAATTTTTATGAATAATGTATTATTTATAAACATAGTTTCTTTTTAAGATCATTATGACTCTCAAAATGTTTAAAAAAAGTCTACGTATCAGTAATTTGTTTAGAGGTTGCTATTGAGTTTCTCCTCATATTCTATATGATGTTCATGTAATTTTTCGTACCCTTGAAAGACAAATTTTTGTCGAACAAGGATCAATAAATATTATATAAAAAATTTATATATATTGAGATATACAAATTTTCTCCACATTAATATCTTGCAAAGATCTTAGCGTCCAGCTTGCTGGGTCAATGGGTCACGATATATTATAATCCTTATTACCTTTATAATGGATTATAGGATCCGCACAGCGCTGCTGGGAATCTGAAATAGAATGATTCTATTCCTAGTTCATTACTGTTTGGATTGACTAAATGAAAGATCACTTTCTTTTCTAAAGAACAAAATTTAATAAAGTTTATTTTTACCTTTTAGCAAACAATTTAGTGAATTTAATAAATGATTTTGATGTTAGGCCTTTGATCAAGATATCTTTGAATTTTACAGTTTTATACCGCGGTTAACTTATCTATTCTTCGTTGATGTCCCTCGTAGACTTCTCAGTCGAAATATCTTGCGAGCTTGCCGTAGTCCAAAGTCCCAAGAAATCCTCTTCTGCTCCTATTCAAACTGGTCCCAAACTATCAAAATTATCAGTCCCGATTATGTCCTATGACATAGTCCCGAAATCTATAACTCGATTACCACTCCCGACAAAGTCCCAATTTATGCATTAATATTACTTCCACATGCAATATCTACAATATCATTTACTGTCCTTAAAATTTCATGATCTGATAACCCGACTCTGACTATCTGCACTACACTCGCTCCCTCTCACGAACCTACGATCAGTTCAGACACGCGATGCCGGTCAGAATGAAATCTTCCTGCATGATTCACCCCCCGAAGACTCCCTTCTCTTTTTTCCATAACATTTGACCGTCCTTCTCTCACCCAGCCAATCCATTCGTTCGTTATATTTTGGTGTAGCTGACCTTTCGATCGTCCAAACTGCTTCGCCCAATCCCAAATTTTCTACTTTCGGCATCTAGCCACCTCTTAATGCGTTTACAAAAAACAAAACTACATTGTTTATTCACGGTCGTTGCTAAGCCCATGCTCTCGTGATATTTCCTAATGCATGTTCCACCATATAGTCTACAAATAAATGTTAGTTTATATTCATGTGACATATCGGTATGTCACTATATATATATATATATATATATATATATATATATATATATATATATATATAACATGATATAACTATTTTTGTTAATAATTATGTATTTTTAATCCCAACCCAAGACAAATATTGTGTTTTAATTTCTCATCAGTGTGTCTGATAACATTAATACTATTGATTACTTACAGACAATATATCGTGGCGGCAGCTATTATCGCAATATGCAGCTGCATTCGTCAGCGCCAGTCGTTCTAGCGATTGGAAGAACACCAGAAATTCATAACTGTAAGAAAGAGAATAAAAAAACCGATCGACTTCAACAGAAGCACGCCTTCAAGAAAGGTCGAGATTTACAAAAATTTCAAACTGGAAATACTAGAGGAAGTAAAATTGTAGACGTAATTCAGAATGTCTCGCGAGAAAACCAGCTTTTAAATACCAACCTCCAAAAAAACATTAATGCTCAGAGCAATTTGGGCAAAACTAAGAGGGGAAAGAGAGATTGGGATAATGTGAGGCAGTCTGAAACATATTTGGCATCATATCTAAGACTTCAAAAGGAAGCGAAAAGCTACCAGCGATCTACCTTCTTTGTAGAAGATGTGAAGCTCGATGAGCAATGCCAGAAGATCTCTAAGGAAGACCTGCCGGGCGAGCGGGGTTCCCAGAAGCTCCTGGAGGAACAAATGAGCGGCGGGAGGCGAGTGAAGAAGCACCTTGAGGAACACCTGGATGACGAGCGGGGTTCGCAGAAGCTCCCGGAGGAACAAATGAGCGGCGGGAGGCGAGTGAAGAAGCTCCTTGAGGAAGACCAAGAGGGCGAGCGGGGTTCGCAGAAGCTCCTTGAGGAACAAATGAGCGGCGGGAGGCGAGTGAAGAAGCTCCTTGAGGAAGACGTGGAGGACGAGCGGGGTTCGCAGAAGCTCCTTGAGGAACAAATGAGCGGCGGGAGGCGAGTGAAGAAGCTCCTTGAGGAAGACCTGCAGGGCGAGCGGGGTTCGCAGAAGCCCCTGGAGGAACAAATGAGCGGCGGGAGGCGAGCGCGTGTGGGCAGGAGCTCCGGCAGCAGCCACCCACAGGGAGATGCGACTGAGAGACATCTGCGTGCGGGGCGGCACCTACTGGCTGCTCTGTGGAAGCGCCACCAGGGCTTCCGCGGGCTGCTGCTGCGCGAACGGGAGGGGGAAGGGCGGTGGTGGGCGCTGGCCCTCGATGTCGTCGCCTCTGATTGGTGGAGCAATAAGTTCCTCACCCAATGTGAGGAGCGCAGTCAGACATGCACCCGCCAGGCCAAGGCGCTGGTGGCAACTCGCTCGAGGGACTTCGGAGGCGTGGTCATGCTCACACACTCCATCGGAGGTGCACCCGTGAGCATCCCTGACGAAGGGGATGGAGAAGTCAGCTTCCGGCTCGTAACCTTGAAGTATATTTTGTTAAAAGAGCTCGAAACGAGGCTTCATCTTCGTATTTATCAAAAAAGTGCCAGGGATGTACCTATCAGATACAAGGCAAGTATTCCATCACTAAATATATAATACAAAATAATTTTCTGTTATTGCCTGCATTTAGTACTACAAGTACAAAAACTAATAAGTAAAATTGAAGCGTGTTTATTATATAGTTATAATAATTCGTTACCTTAATAAATATCACGGAAAGTATGTGTTTTTGTCGCGCCACTACATATATCAGTGTGCTAATGTCTTTAAGAATCATGTATACATTTTTTGTAACGGCGCTTCTGGATTTCAGACTATTACTTCCTATTTCATTTACTTATTTCATTCTATTTCTGCCGTCAATCGTTATAGCAATTTTCATCTATGACAGGGTGGCGCCGAAAGATAACGCCCAGCTGCACAATCAAGCCTACAGAACTCATAATCTGATTGAGAATATTTCTAACTAAAATGAACTATGTAGTTGCGCATGGTTTATTCCTCTTATCATGAATTCGATATCTTGACACATGGAGTATATTCCCTAAAAAAATATTAAGCGCCATATAAAATAGAAATTTTCAATGAAAAATATGAAGCGTATTTTCAAAATCTATTGGTTAAGCTTTACTGTAAATTCAAAGTTTGAAGCTCTTTTTCATAGAAATTTATTTCGAACAACTTTATTTGAAACACATGCACCCACAAATGCAATAATGTACACAAATCAAAGAAAATGTGCGTATCAACGGCGGAAATTAAAAACAATTACCTTTGAGTAATTTAAAAAAACAACAAAAAATTTACCGATATGTATTTTACGTCATCTTAAACAGTGCAAGTAGAACTATCCGTAGGAAACGATTGAAGAAAAATTGGAGACTTTTTTGAGAAAATGGCAATTCAGCGTTTCAGAAAACACGGAATTTTGTGTTCAATTTCACAAACAAATATTGAATTTTTGAGAAATTTTATCTGACATTATTAAACGCATATGCATACAACAAAATAATACGAACAAATTGTCGCTAAAGGTAATATGAGCGACGCGAGAGACAAGACAAAAATAACTATTTTTGTGATTAAAAAAAAGAATAGAGCAATACAGTGTTTATGTCCTCTTATAGAGGGCATATAGAACACCGCCCGGACATTTTCAAACTTTTCTCAAAAACAGCTCCAAATTTTTCCTTAAATTTCTTGTAAGAATAGAATAAGTACTCTTGTAAAGGTGGGATAGGTCCGATTTTGCTGGGAATTTTCGAAAATTACAAAAGTTTGCATTTTTTCTGGGTCTTTCCCCAATTAAAAAATTAAAAATAGATTTTAAAAAAAATGAAATTAGTTATCCATAAGCAGTTCTTTCATTAAGGTCATGAATATTCTTTTGAAAATTTTGCCAGATTTCTCGGTATATGGCGTGCAATATTTGCAATATAAAAATAACAAAACGAAATATTTTCTCAAAAAGGCTCCAATTTTTTCTTTAAACTTTTGAAAGAGTTAGTAGCAAATGCACCCTATCCGATGGCATAAACGCCATATCGCTCTATTCATCTTTTTTTCCCAAAATTACAAAATTGTAATTTTTTGACATGTCACACGCCCCTAATATTTCCATTAGAAGTCATTTCCTTACGTTATTGTATTTATGAGTACATTCACTTTATATATTTTAAAAAGTTTCTCGAAAACACAATAATTTTCTATAAAAATGAACTCAAAAGTCTGCATTTTCAGAACCACATAAACTCCATTTTCTCAAAAATGGCTACAAATTGGATAGTACTAATTGCATTGTTTTATAAGACGAAAAGTCCAATCTGGGGTATTCTTTTGTTTTCCAAAAATTACACAAATGTAATTTCTTTTAAATACCTCTCACGCTCCTAATATTGGCATTTCCATCAATTTGTAAGCATTTTTGTATGCAAAAAATACAAAATGCAACAAATGCTATCACCATAAATTTTTAGTTTTCCATTCATGGGCCCCTAGTCTATCTAGCGTGCCTATGTCAGAATCAGATTTTAATGAAGAAATTAACACCATTTTGCAATCAAGAAATTTATTAAAGCAAAATAAATTAAATTAATAACTAGTATGGTCTTCCCTCAAAATCTCTCTTTTGAAAAGAAATATTTTATATGTATCCCATATATTGGACTTATATCCCAAAAGATAGGAGAAGTATTTAACAAATGTAATATAAAGGTAACTTATAAAACTTACAATACCCTCCAAATAGTTTCCCAATAGTCATCAGCACTATTCACTGTTATTTTCCCTACAACTCTCAAATACACTATTATCATTTTCATATATTTCTCGCGATTTTTCTGGAAACCACCGTCCGTAGCTTTGTTAGCTTCTGGGAGAATTTCCGCAGTAACTTCACAATATTCTTTCATTTTGTACGGACAAAGTAGTCCTTAGATACTCACGTTGTTTTGTTTATCTGACGTGATATTGACAAACGACGATTGCAATGCGTCTTTTCACTTTAGAAGCAAGAAAAATTAAAAAAATGTTTCGACATGTCTTTTGATTCAGCAACGAACTAGTAAACCACAAAGTTTGGTATGCACCATGGGCGTTACTAGATGTTTTTGCCCCTCAGACGACTTCCAAGCCCTCGGGCCAGATGCCGTCGGGGTTGGAAATCGCCTCAGGTGCAAAAACATCTGGTACTTAACGCCCTAGATACATAAATAACTATTAGTGTTCATTCGCATTATGTATTTCTTCTGTACGTCCTTGTTATTCATATGATAATTTGATCGTTTAATTTCAATACTATAAAGTCACTGATGATGAGATAAAGTCTCTAAACACCTGTATAGCTTAATTTTCTGTACATTAAAATTGAAATTGCAAAATCTACTTGTGGTTCATACCTCGGATATCCTGAATTTATAAACATGGAGTACCACAATATGTCTGCTGCCACTAAGGAATTTCTGAAAACGACGATATTTTCGCCTAGTACCTAAACATCGATCCCACCTCCAGGAACACCCTCTTTCCCGCCCCAGAGTATTTTGCGCCAATCACATAGGCAGAAAGGGAGCGATTGGTCAACGCGTTCCTTTACCGGTTCGAAACAAGTCCAAGTTGCGGCGGCGGATGGTGTAACGGTTAGCGTATCGGACTGTTATACCCAAGTTTGCGGGTTCGAACCCGATCGAAGCCGTGGATTTTTAAGGGCGAAAAAATCCTTCGTACGCCTTCCTTCGGAGGGGAAGTAAAGCCGGCTGTCCCATGTAGTAGATTTACTGCATGTAAAAAATTCCTCAAGGCTAAATGATGCCTCTGAGCTAAATTCAAATCGCCTGTTTCGTCGCCCAAGTAATACCTTCTTTCTCCCATGGTTGGTGAAAGGAGCGTAGCGGAATTTGCGTGGTCAGACGGAAGAGCAGGCCTCATGGCCTGAGTCTCGCCACGTAAAATAAGGCAAATTCAATTCAATTCAATTCAATTCAAGTTTGTCTGCTCGTTTGGAATTTCACACGCAAATGTTTTGCAAAGGGGTACGCGTATGTTTTGCGACGCTGGGTGCCGCTTGCCTTGCGCGTTTTCCTGGCGCGGGGTGATGTGGTAATGGCGGTTCGCCACATTTACATAGATGTGGAGACTAATTTCTGATTCATTCATAGACGGAAGCGGAGTCGGTTTTCATACATGTTAGCTTAAATGCAAATTTTCTCAAGAAATCTCAATTCTTGAAGAGAACATTTATTTCACTTATTTTAAATTTGTCCAACCTTGTCTTCAAATGTTTCAGGAAGAACAACTTCCCAAACAATTGTACGCTAATACTCTAGACGTCGTACTTGGGAATGTGGACTTCACATATGAAGACTTTCTTGTACATCAAGGGCACTGGCTTTCGTCTGACTTCGTGCCGGCGTCACAATCATTCCATAGGACGATAGTGGTTGTGCCTCCGCCTTTGAGGCTGCCGGCGTGGTCGCTGCCGCTGCGCGTGTTCTCATACAAAATTTGGCTGGCGCTGCTGGGGACGGCGGTGGCGTACGCGCTGGCGTGGCGCGTGGTGGCGGGCGAGTCGCTGGCCGCCAGCGCCGCCGCCGCGCTGCGCGCCTTCTCCTCGTGCGGGGGCGCCCCGCAGGACAGGGTGCGCGCCACGCCGCAGCGCCTGCAGCTGGCCGCCGCGCTGCTCGCCTCCGCTGTCGTCGTAGCCGTCGCCTACCAGGTGAGGACACAGCCCTCTACACTCGACATATTCCTTTGTTGTGCTATATGGCTTATATCAAGTCAACGTGAAATGAGATGTAGGCTTTACATTTGAAGTTTTTGAACGGGAAGCGGTAGCTCAGTGCATCAACTTATGTCACTGCAGCGCCTCTGATCGGAACGTTCTAGGTTCGAATCCTGACGGCGGCAGGATATTCGACACCGGCTAGGTCGCTATTTCGAATCAGCTAGGTCGAATTCAGTCGTTATCTGGAGGAGAATTCTAGCAGCCGACTGCTCTGCTCGATAGTTTTCCGTGGTTTCTCCGATCAACACCAGGCGAATGCCGGAGCAGTACCCTACCAAACGGGCCACGGACCGCGCGCGATCTGTCCTTCCTCTTCCTTGTCCTGTCCTCTCCCCTTACACACACACTTACACTAACATGCACTACACTACCACATATTTCGTGAGCTTTGAGCTTGTCCCGGCTGGGGCGGTGCCCCGCTGGTGGGGGAGTCCTGGTTAGGGGGAAACCCCACTAGCCGACTGTAGGTCGGCGCCGGATCTCGCCATACAGCGAGGGGAAGATCACCGCCATCTCCGGCGTTAGTCGGAGTTGTTTCCAACCACCAAACTGTTTCCAAACACCAAATATGGTACCACCGGAATTATTCAGATAAAGCGCATAAGTGCATCCACCCGTGTAATTACTTCAAAGGAAACGGATAGGACGACATAAAATGATTGTAAATGTTCGTGTATGTTTACAGCTATTTGATTGTTCGTGTATGATCGGGATCATAACTTAACATTTCTCGTCGATACAGTTTCTGACGTTTCCGCGATTCCATATAGAATGTCTGACCTTTACAAATTTAGAATATCCATATAGAACCATATAGAATATCTGACATTTACAAATTGTGGCAGCAAATGGTTCACTAATCCGTACATATGCATCTCAACATTAAGTTTTGAATTTAAAACCACGGAAAGACTATACTTGGCGTTTTCTGTGCCCCAACGTAACCACTCGAATTTTAGGTTCTGACTTTTTGTCACATTATAGATTGTTACCAGATACTTTTATGTGTTCACTGCTGGATAAATTGACGAACTCTGTTCAAAGTCAGCACCCACTATCTCACCAAATTAGCATAAAGGCTTTGTCGGAATCACCTTCAGTTCATCCGATATTATTAGACTATCCTAAGCTTTTTGCATCTGCAAAATTGACGAGACCTGTAAAACATTCCGTTTCTGCATCATATCGTAGTAACTCCGGAACCTCCTATCTGTTGTCGACCTCGACGCCTTACACCCGGCAAGCTTCGTATCGAAGAGGCTGAATTGAAAAAGATTTTAGACGCTGGAATTATACACTGTTTAGAGGGTGCCTGGTCATCTTTATATTTGGTGTCAAAGTAGACTGTACGTGGCATCTCCTGCGGAGATTAAAGACGATTAAACGCCTGGACTGTGGACGATGCATACCTGATGAAACATCTATTGTATTTGTGCGTAGAGTTGCATGGTTCAACTGATTACTCAAAAATTGATCTCTGTCAAGCTTACCTGTAAATTCCTGTAAAAACCGCTGATAATGATAAAACCACGATTTCGTCGCCATTTGGAAAGTTTTCTTTCAAATATATGTGTTTTGAACTTTGAAACGCTGCACAAACGTTTCAGCGTTCTAGCAGCAAGCTCGCCGAAGCGGTCGTTAAGATTAACGTAAAAAAATTAAGATGTGTTTTGCTCGAAAATCACTTCTCTTGAGTACAATTTCACGTGAAGTCGTTACGCCACTTCTAGGCAAAATTAAAGTTTTACTGGATTACACCCTTCCTAAAACAATACGTGAACTAGGCCGATACTTGAGCCTCGTGAATTCCTACAAAAAATGTTTGCCTCATTCTGCTGCATTTCTCATAGAATTAGTATGTTTGTGGAGGGATAAATCTATCATCTAATGAACATTAGAATTCAAAAATGCTTTTCAGGCATCTAAAAAGAGCTTATCTCCCTTGTTAAACCATCCAATACCAAAAGGCGCAGGAAGTTATTTTTGCGATTCTTGGTTATGTTTATCCGCTCTATGATGTGGAGCAAGGTTCAATTACAGCTGCACACATCACAAGTTCGGTCGGGGATTCTTTTGTTGTACGTGGAGGTGGTTTAATTTTGAGTGTCCGCTCCGGATTCTTGTTATGACCACTTGTTCTCTTCTGCTAAGCTTTTTGTTGGTTACCAATTTATTTTGTTTAATACTTTGAGAATGGGTTACTTTCTTATGAATGTCATTTCTTTTAAGCGTTGTCAAGATGGAGAACCATTTTTCTTCCATATTTTTTTTAAAATATTTCACAAGATCGTTTAGTGTATTCGAGATTGCCAGTAAAACTTTCGGTTTATCAGTTGTACTTCCACTAACTACACTGACAGATTCCCTCTGCTTTTCTGTATCTTGTTTTATATCCCAATTCAATATTATTTCCTTACCTGATTTGGTAATGTCATGATTCAATTCTTGGGTTGTAATGATCAGGAAATGATGATTCTGAGATAAATTCCGTCGAAATTGTAAACATGAAATATTCGAAAAAATACCGCATTATTCGAAACTGATAATTCTTGTTTGAAACTGTTGCAACACGGTTGTCTCAATGTGTTATTTGTACAATGAATGATCTACTAAACAAATGGTTATTTTCTAGGGCCGTCTCTTCGACCTGATTATGATACCTCAACACTATCCGGACATCGAAACAATCGACCAACTGATTGCCAGTGGAATACCAGCTTTAGTGCCTAAAGAATCTCAGCCTTACTTAGATTATATTAAACTAATTTGTTCACAGAGAAATCTGACAATTTGTACGGACAGAGTACACAGAATTTATATAAATATGAATTACAAATTTTACAATAATTCGAGGGATATGATTTTGTATCTCTGTGAAAATCGCCATGTTGGAATGACAACCGATGAAGATTGGCGCCAAGTGCTTTCTATTAATCCTCGAGAGATTGGGAGAATGAAATTGTTCGACGCAGCGTTAAACTACAATACATATATGATTACGAAATGGTAAGTAATGTAAGTAGTATATAAAATGTTAACACGTGATTAAAAATAACTCAGATTAATCTTCCTAAGGACTCGTAGAAATGAATATATAGTTAGAGTAGAAGTAGTATTAATACATATTTCAATGTTTTTAAAATGTTTATGTCCTACAAATTGTTCTTAAAACTTTTTCTTTTTCTCAAAAAGCTTGAAGCTATATCAACATTAAACAATACAACTTACGCAAGTAAATAGATATATAAACAAGTTTATCTCTAACAGTTGAATAAAACAATTTCACTACATTTCAAATTGCAATACATACAAATACATCATTTCAAATTGTTGAACAACACAATTGCATTAATTGTATCGAAGAAAGTAAACTTCACCTCCAGTCACTATATTCTTAAGGAAGACAGCAACTATTTTTATAGTTGAGGACGATATTTAATAAATAATTCGAATGGTAACGTTCCTCCAGGACGCGTATGGAGCATGCTAGATCTTGACCACCTTATTATTTAGCCTCTCTAAAAGCAGGGAATATCAATGAAAGCCAGAAACATGCAAATTGTATGGTGTCGTCCGCCAAGTTTTTAATTTAATATGATTTATTATATATTGAAGCTAGAGGTGCTAGAAATGGCAGATACTCATACTAGTTAGTTTTCTAATAACTTTGTTTTCTATCACTTGTTGTACTGTGGTATTATTTTAATACACATAAGGTACAGATTTTCATTCAATTCGTTATGGAATATAACATTGATGTAAGGTCCAATAAGTTTTTATTGACAATCACCTTGTAAGTTTATTAATTACAAAACATTACAAAACGTTTCGGAGATAGATAATGTCCATCTTCAGAGGCTGCAATCAAAACACATTTTACAATTAAAACGTTATACGTTGAACTATTACAAATATTATCTTTTCTGTGAGTTATTTTTTCAAATATATTAGAGAGACTATTTAACGTACGAATCGAAACCTTTCTCAGTAAACACGACGCGCTTTCAGATTGCCAACATGGATTTAGAAAATCAAAATCTACGGAAACAGCCATATTTTCTTTTCTTAAAGATGTCGCCTCATCATTGCACCAAAACAAAGCACCTATTGGATTATTTTTTGATCTCTCAAAAGGTTTTGACCTATTTGATCATGACATTTTACTTTCAAAATTACCTTTATTTATTTATTTATTTTACGTCAAAAAACAGTTAAAACTGCGTATGACGTGCTATGGGGAGAAGTGAATTCTGTGCACATTTTCAAAAATCTGTGATCCCTACACTAAGTCATATACTACATGAATTTTGAATTTAAAAAAAAGCTCTCATGTAATAAAATTTATTTTCAAGGATAAATAAGCAATAAATTTTGGACTCTTATCCATGCTGTCCTTCGTCAAGGAATAATACTTCCTGCCGCAACAACATAGAAACGATAATTTGAATAACTATATTTCCCAATGTATTCTAGAAGACGTGCACACCTAATGAAGTTACATTTATGTCCAGAAGCAAAACAAGGGGCCATCTCATATGGAATCCGTGGTATTGACCTAGATTTGTTATGTTCCTACCTTAAACAACGATCACAGAGAGTGAAAATACCTTACTGGAATGATGGAACATTATGTACACACGTTTACGACTCTTCGCCAATTGCACATGGAGTTTCTGAAGGATCGATTTTAGGCCCTATTCTCTTCTTATTATACGTAAACGATATGCCCTCGATGATTGGAAACGGAAAAACAGTTCTCTTTACGGATGATACGAACACTCTTTGCAATAAAGAAACCGTAAATAGTACAATATCAGATGTTTTATTTATTTTATTTATTTATTTAGTCAAAAACAGTCAAAAACTGTATATCACGTATGGGGGGAGAAAATCATCTGCGCACGCTTTCCTGAGTTTCAGAATCCCTTCCCAACTATTTAACTATTAATAGTTGAAAGATGAAAAAATAGTAATAATAATAATAATAATAAATGTAAAAAAGCGGGAGATTAACATTTCAAAAACTAGATATTCACAAAACCAGGACTCTCTCACCAGCGGGGCACAGCCCCAGCCGGGACAAGCTCTATCTTCCCGACCGGTCACCCGGAAACGTGGTAGTGTAGTGCATGTTAGTGTAAGTGTGAGGATAAGACAAGGAAGAGTAAGGACAGATCGCGCGCGGTCCGTGGCCCGTTTGACTGCTCCGGCATTCGCCTGGTGTTGATCGGAGAAACCACGGAAAACTACCGATCAGAGCAGCCGGCCGCTAGAATTCTCCTCCAGACAGCAGCTGAATTGGACCTAGCTGAACAGCTAGTGTCGAAAATCCTGCCGCCGTCAGGACTCGAACCTAGGACATCCCGGTTAGAGGCGCTGCAGAGACATCAGTTGATGCACTGAGTTACCGCTACCGGTGTGTATTATTTTGTCTTTTCATACATTAATCAAATATTCTTTTTTTTTCCTTTCTCGTACACGTACGTTTATACAACGTAATATAGTAGTATAGAGAAAGTTGTGTAATGCGGCGGAAAATCGATTTGTTGCGAAAATACACGTTTTGGGTTTCCCTGATACCAAAATGCGTTTTTTTTTCAAAACGTCCGTCCGTCTGTCTGTCCGTCTGTCTGTCCATCTGTCCGTGTGTCCGTCTGTCCGTCCGTCCGTCTGTGAACACTACTAGCGCATAAATCGCACGCACGATTTTTTCCTAAATAAAGAAACTCCTGTCTACCTGGCTCTACTTGAAGCTTCGAAATTTTGAAAAAAAATCTTTATCATTGGGGGTATTTTATACGAAGACCGCCAGACATTTTAAAAATTTTCTCAAAAACGGCTCCAATTTTTTTTCTGTAAATTTCTTGCAAGAACAGAGTAAAATACACTTATAAAGGTGGGGTAGGTCTCATTTTCACGGTTCACTCTGAATTTTTAAAAATTGCAAAAGTAAGATTTTTTTGGCGTCTTCCTAAAATTAATTTTGGAATAAATTTGGCGTCTTACAAAATTAAAGATAGAGATATTTTCTTCAAATGAATTTTTTTGCGCATTCTTAGTTCTTTTAATAAAATCATGCAAACGATTTTGATAATGTTAGTAGATTTTGCGCAATATGGCGTGCAATATTGACAAATATCAAAAATTACAAAAAAAAATCTAAAAAAGGCCCCAAATTTTTTCTTTAAATTTTAGTTATGGAAAGTGCCAAACGATCACTATACAATGCCACAAGTGCCATATTGCTCTATTATTTTGTTTTCTCAAAGATTGCGTGAATTTGAATGAAAGAAATTGAATGAGAGAAGATTTGAATGAAGGAAAAGTGTAATTTTTTTTAGTTGTGTCTCGCGTCGGTAATACTTACATTACAGGCAATTTATTTACGTTATTGTTACTGAGTACATGTGTTTTAAGTAATGTCAAATAAAGTTTCTCGAAAACTTCACAGTTTTTTGTTAAAATGAGCTTAAATTTCCGCATTTTCAGAAACGCTCATTAGCGATTCTCTCAAAAATTGCTCCAATTTTTTTCTTCAAACGTTTCCAACAGATAGTGGTAATAGCACTGTTTAATATGACGTAAAGTTCATTGTGGAGCATTCATTCATTTTTGTAAACTATATATATAATTTTTTTTTCAATATCTCACGCCGTAAATGGGCTGGCACATTTCAATGGATTTGTATACATTATTTAATTAGTGAGTTGATGTTCTTCAAATTATTTCAAATGAAGTTTTTCGAAAACTCAATAGATTTCTGCGACAGAGAGCTTCTGATTTCGCATTTACAGTACCGCTTAACGCCGTTTTATTAAAGACGGTTAATAATTTTTCAATGAAAATTGCTATTTAGGACAAGGTTTTAGCCTTTTTGAATATTCTGAAAATAATATTTCGGTTCTACTATTTGAAAACCGAAAAATTGAAAAAGTTTCAAAAAAATGGGAAAATAATTTGGGCGGCGATAAATGATAGCAGACAAGAAGGAAAGGCAAGAATGTACTGTACTAGTCCACACCAAGAAAATTAGAAAACTTTACAACGAGAAAGTGTGTGCCATTCTGTAGAACCTCTAGTTTTAAATATGTTTCACGCAGTTAATATGCACATTTCGAGAGATTTGTATACATTTTTTCATTTGCGAGTGAATGTGCTGCAAATTTCTTCAAACGACGTTTTTCGAAAATTCAATAGATTCCTGTAAAAAAGAACAAGTTTCGCAGTTACAATATAGCTTAAACGCCATTTTCGTTAATCCGGCTCTAAATTTTTAAATGAAAATTGATCAATGAAAATTTTCAATGCAATTTTAGGATGTTTTACTCTTCTGTAATATCTTTAAAGATATATTTCGTCTCTACCATTAGGAAACCGAAAAGTTAAAAAATGCCAAAAAAAATGTACTTTGGGCAGTAATAGATGGTAGCTGGCAAGAGAATGGAGCACACCGTAAAGGCAGACCAAACCAAGGAATTTACACTTTACAACGACAAACTTTGTGCTATTCTGTAGCATCTATGTTCGACTTTCTCGTATACATACGTATATACGTTGTAATATACGTAGTAGTGAGAAAGTTATGTAATGCTGCGGGAAATCGATCGAGACTTTCTCGTACCAAATTTTTATAATTTCCTTGGTGGGGCCTGACTTCAAGGTCTTGCAATATTCTCTGACCAGCTGCCATCTATCGTCGGCCAAGTACATTTTTTTGATAATTTCTCAACTTTTTGCCTTTCTGGTAGTACAACAGGATTCTTACTTCAAGAATATTAAAGAAGAGAAGAAAATCGTCCTAAATAGAAGTTTTCATTTAGAAATTCGTTGCCGTTTTTGAGAAAATAGCTTTACTGTTAATGCGAAAGTTGAAACTCTTTTTCTCTGAAATCTATTGCATTTTCGAAAAACCTAATTTAAAGTTATTGTAAGTACTTCTACTCACAAATGTAATAATGCATTCAAACTGATGGAAATGTCAATATTAACGTCGTGAGATGAATTTAAGAAAAATACACTTGTGTAATTTTTGGAAAACGAAAGAATACCCCAAAATGAACTTTATGTCATATAAAACTGTGCAATTAGCACTATCCATTAGAAAAGTTTGAAGAAAAAAATTGGAGTCATATTTGAGAAAATAGAGATTATGTGGTTCTGAAAATGCGGAAATTTGTGCGAATTTTAACGAAAACTGTAGTGCTTTACTCAATATTTTTTAAAGCAATATTATTTAAAGAAACTTTATTCAATATTATTTAAAGAAAATGTACTCATAAATTCAATAAAGTAAAGAATTCGCCTCTAATGTAAATATTACGGACGTGAGAGACAGGTCAAAAAATTATTTTTTTGTAATTTTGAAAAACCAAAGGAATACTGCAACATGGCGTTAATTTCATCGGATAGGGTGCATTTGGTACTAACTCTTCCAAATATTTAAAGAAAAAATTTAGAGCCGTTTTTGAGAAAATCGTGTTTTTGTATTTTTTAAAAATTGCAAATATTTCACACTATTGGACGAAAAGTACTAAAATGTTCGAAAAAATGTACATCAACTTTATGATACAACTATTTATGGACAATAAATTTCATTTAGAGGAAAAATCTCTATCTTCAATTTTATAGTTTTAGGAAGACGCTGGAAAAATTCAAACTTTTGCAATTTTCGACACTTCAGAGTTAACCGTGAAAATCGCACCAATGCGATCTTTATAAGCGTATTTTACTCTCTTCTTACAATAAATTTAAAGAAAAAATTTGAAACGGTTTTTGAGAATATTTTGAAAATGTCCAGGGGGCTTCATGTAAAGCGCCCCCAAATATTAAAGAATGTTTTTCAAAATACCAAAGCTTCAACTAGAGCCAGATTGACAGGTCATTCCTCAATTTGGAAAAGATTGTGTACATGGTTTAGGTGCTAGTAGTGTTCACAGACGGACGGACGGACGGACGGACGGAAACACGGACAGGACAGTAGGACGGACGTTTTGAAAAGAACCAATTTTTCGGTATCAGGGGACCCTAAAACGTGTCTTTCCGTTGAATATCGAAATCGACTCTCTGCAGCATTACTTAACTTTCTCAATACTACATATATTACTCCATATATACGTATGTATACGAGAAAGTAACTAGGGCTGCTACAGAATGGCAGAGACATTCTCGCAGTATAGTTTTCTAATTTCCTTGGTGTGGTCTGGTTCCATTCTCTGGCCAGCTGCCACCTATCGTCGCCCTAAATACATTTTTTTGACAATTTCTCAACTTTTTGCTTTCCTAGAAGTAAAACCGAAATATTACTTCAAGAATATTAAAGAAGAGTAAAAGCTCGTTCTAAATAGAAGTTTTCACTGAAAAAATTAGAAGCTTTTAAGAAAATGGCGATTAACCATTACTGTAAATGAGAAATTTGAAGCCCCTTTTCACAGGAATCTTTTGAGTTTTTGATAATGCATACAAATCGATGAAAATATTCATATTAACGGAGTGAAATGTATTTCAAAAAAATTACATTTGTGTAATTTTTTAAAACAAAGGAATACACGAAAATAAACTTTACGTCATATTTAACAGCGCACATAGAAATATCTATTAGATTAATTTGAAGAAAAAATTTGGAGAAATTTTTATTTATTTATTTATTTATTTATTTACGTCAAAAAACAGTTAAAAACTGCGTATGACGTGCTATGGGGAAAGGTGAATTGTGAATTGAGAAAAAGGCGTTTGAGTGTTTCTGAAAATGCTGAATTTTGAGCTTATTTGGGCAGAAAACGATTGAGTTTTCAAAAAACGATTTTTGACATTATTTAAAGCACATGTACTCAGAAATATAATAAAGTGAAGAAATTGCCTTTAATGTAAATGTTACCGACGTGAGGAACAAGTCAAAAAATTTTATATCTAAAATTTTTGAAAAGTATAGGTTTTTTTGGCATAGGGTTCGTATGGCACAAACCCTACCAAAAATTTAAAGAAAAAATTTGGGGCCGTTTTGGAGAAAATATTGTTTTTGTAATTTTTAAAAATTGCAAATATACCATCCACGGTTGCGGGAAAACGACTAAAATTTCGGAAACAATGTACATGACCTTATTGAAAGATCTATCTATGCACAACAAATTTCATTTGAATGAAAAATACATGTCTTTAATTTTGTAGTTGTAGGAAAATGCGGAAACAAATTCAAACTTGCCACCTCTATAATTTTTTCTCTATTCTTAAAAAGAATTTAAAGAAAAAATTTGGTGCCTTTTTTAGAAAATTTTGAAAATGTCTTCGGAGCTTTATGTAAGGTACCGCAAAATGTTAAAGAATGTTTATCAAAATCTCAAAGCTTCAACTAAAGCCAGATGAACAGGGGTTTCTTCAATTTGGAAAATATTGTACACATAGTTTATGCGCTAGCAGTGTTCACAGACGGACATTCAATGCTAAGAGAAGATTTGTAATTAATAAGGGATTGAGTTTTATAATTTTTGGATATGTTTTGTTTACTGTGTTTGTGATATGTGCTTTCCATGTTAATTTTGTGTCTATTGTTAGTCCTAGGAACTAAACTGGTGTTAGGTTTGGTAGCCATGGTATTGTGGTATATGGTATATGGTATTGTGCCGTGTCATCAGCAAAAGGTGTCAGGTTGAGGAATATCTGATAAATAGATATTGAAGAGGAGAGGGGACAGACAGGACACATGCGTCTATTGTATGTTGTGTTGAAAGTGTATTGTTCATTTTAACTTTAAAATTTCTGTTGGACAGAAAGTTATGGATAATGTTAAATAGATATTGTGGAGTTCCAAGTTGCTGTAACGTGTACAGGAGATCAGTATGCAAAACTGTGTCGAAGGCCTTTTCTATGCCCAAGAAAATTGCTAGTGTGTGTTTTCGTTGGTGAAATGCTGTGGCTATAGATTCAGTTAGGCGCAGTAGTTGGTGGTTGGGTGAGTATTTGAATCGGAAGCCAAACTAGAAGTCAGGTAGTGTTTTGCTATCTTTTAAAAAAATAATCAGTCAACTTAGTGACAATTTTTCGAAACGTATAGCGATGGATTGAAGGAGATTAATTAGTCTGTATTTAATGGATTTCTTTAATCTTTTCCTGGTTTGCAGATGAGTAAAATTATGGCTGTTTTCCAACTTTGCAGGAAATATTGTAGTGTTAAAGCTGCATTAAATAGTTCAGTTATTGCGGCTACAGAGTTTGTGCTTAATTCTTTAAGTGCTTTCTTGGAGATATTGTCGAAATCGGCTGATTTTTTTTAAAATTTGGGTTCTGTTTTTGGAGGTTTCTGAGGGAGAAATTGGTGTCGTATGTATTGGTATCGTGAGTCTGCAGTTGGATTTTCTAAAAACCCCGTCTCATTGTTGCCACGATAGAGCTGTATAAAACGACGTTTTAATTGTCAAATATGTGTTGACATCTGCTTGAAAATAATCAGTTTTCGCACTTAATGTTCTAAGATTCGTAGTGAGTTCTAAAAAAATGTTGGCTGAGATGTGTTAATTCGGACGCAAAGACTGAATAATAATATTTGGTAACCGTTACTCAGGGCGAGAAAGTATGTGCTGTTTCAGCGCCCCTAGTTTAATTTTATTTAATTGTGACAAAAGAATAAAATTTCTATGCAATATCTATGAGAGGAGAGAGCTACATTTGGAGCAATATTTGGTTTTGCTATTACACTCAAAACAAAGGACAATTTCTCATTTGTTAAACGTGTCAAGGAATAGGGAATTAAAAATACAAGCGACTTGGAAGGGTTTGCCTTAAAACAATAGCCTAAGGTTTTTGTTCTTTTTGACAACTACTACAAAAAGTTGTTGCTCTTCGCTGAGCAATTCCCCTAGAAAATTCATCTTAAGACTTCTTACACCAATTTCTGAGTTTAATGTCCACATTTACGTTGCAATACTCTCATAGTCATCTATGTTTTCTTTAATATACCCTTCTACTTCCTAAATATACCTCTTCCAAATATCTCCATTTACTTATAAATTTCCAGGAACTGGCCGTGGGTCGACGCAATTAATCTCAAGATGTTACAGTTCAGAGATGCGGGACTTTATCTAGTGTGGGATGACAGAAGCCAGAGATTATGGGCGAATTACTGGCGCCAGCACAACGATAGATTTCGGAGTAGTAGCGATGAGGGGACGGAGGCGCAAAGCGACGAACCCCGGTCCCTGGAGCTGCAGGACCTGCGGCCGCACCTGGCGCTGCTCTGCGCGGGGCTGGCGCTGGCCGCCGCCGCCTTCTGCGCGGAGATCGCGCGCAGTCGGTGGGGTGCTGCGCGTGCGCGGATGAGCAAAGCTTTGCGCTGCGCTGCTTCGCTAGTGTGCAGTCGGTGGGGTGCTGCGCGAGCGCAGATGCGCAGAGGTCTGCGCGCCCTGCTGCGCACGTTGGTGCCACCCCCTAGGCCGAAGCGACCCCTCGGCGCGCGCAGAACGAGGAACTGAGGACCCAGGGGCGCTTTCGAATGTCTCTTTGTTGGCATATCTTTTTCGTGTGAGCACTTGCACGTCATTTTCATTCAAGAAGCACTGCGAGAGCAAATTAAAAATAAGCAGTAGAGAGTTAAAACTCATAAATCATTTGGTCCGGAGGTATTTCGAATTTTAAATAATTTAAAAGTTGGAAAATAACTTCTTATTTTGGAACGTAGAAAGAAATGAACTGCAATGTGTAACTCTCACGATTTTACATTGCAGACTGAAGAGTGAGGCACATTTCTCAATGTTTGGAGCACTGTTATTGTTGGGCGTTGTGTTGACAGCACAGCACAATAGGAAACAAGGGCAAATGATTGTTTTTACAAAGTAATATTTTACCCTATTGCATTCTTATTAATGAGTGTTCCAATTCTTGACGTTCTAATTTACGACTGTCTTCTGTATTCAGGAAACCCAGACTCACTTCCAGAGCCTGATTGACTGGATATATGGATGCGAGGACTTCTTGTACCTGTTTTCTGGATGCGAAGCAATGAATTTCCGAATCTCGAAAACATCATTTCGGGATTCAACACGGGAATCCAAATACAATCTGAGGACAATTTTGTTTGCGCTTGCCATACACAAGGATGTAAATTTTTGCTTGTTTTCTCATAAATTATTCTCTGCTATAGAATTAGAAAATTAAACATGTGATTCGCGATTGAACTCTTTAACCATATCATGTAATTTTTTCCAATGAAGCTGCTGCGTTTCCTCGCAATGCTTCCATGCTGAGCTTGGTGGCCTGACTATAGAGACAGGCGTTTACTCGTGCTCCCTGCGGAAGTCTAACCCTTCCTACCGCCACCGTTGCCCTCTCCGACTCCTTCGCAGCTACGCTCCCCCTCGCAACAAGTGGCCACTGCGTGGGCACCCTTACCGCCAACGTCCACTGAAACCGAGAGCTGTCTGCACTCAGTCTACCGCCACCGCTGCCCTTTCCGAACAGCGTCACGACTCCCTCGTTAAGCACCTCCTACCAACATGTGGCCACTGCGTTCTCCGCTCTTACCGCCAACGTCCAAAGAAATAAAGAGCCGTCTTTACTCTGCCTACCGCCACCGCTCTCTCTCTCTCTCTCTCCGAGGTGCGTCACAACGATTCCCTCGCAGCTACGCTCCCTCTAGCAACAAGTGGCCACTGCGTTCGCCGTTCTTACCGCCAACGAGCACTGAAACCGAGAGCTGTCTGAACTCAGCCTACCGCCACCGCTGCCCTTTCCGAACAGCGTCACGACTCCCTCGTAGCTAAGCACCTCCTAGCAACATGTGGCCACTGTGATCTCCGCTCTCACCGCCAACGTCCAAAAAAATAAAGATTAGTCTTTACTCTGCCTACCGCCACCGCTCTCTCTCTCTCTCTCCGAGGTGCGTCACAACGATTCCCTCGCAGCTACGCTCCCTCTAGCAACAAGTGGCCACTGCATTCGCCGTTCTTACCGCCAACGACCACTGAAACCGACAGCTGTCATCACTCTACCTACCACCACTGCTGCCCTCTCCCATGTGCGTTACAACGAGTCCCTCGCAGCTACGCTCCCCCTCGCAACAAGTTGCCACTGCATTCGCCGTTCTTACCGCCAAAGACCACTGAAACCGAGAGCTGTATTCACTCTACCTACCGCCACCGCTGGACCTTCAGATTACGTAGGGATAAACTAGTGCATTGTGCACATGACTACCATTGCCTGTGGCTTTCATTGTGTTAATTTATGAAGCCACAAAATGTACTCACAAACACTTATTTGTATTTTATCTGTAGCTTGTTTTACTGTGTGTGATTGCAAATCATTGCCTTTAGTGTAACAGACTACATTCATTTGGTGCTTAATGGAATTGTTGTATATTTTATCTTCAATTTACTTGGTAAATTAATTAACGTTGTATGTCTTATTTGTTTTCTTATATTGGCAAAATCATTGTAGGGAGTTCCTTACGTATTTCCCCATCTAAATTTCCTGACTAACGGACAGACTGACTGACTGACGGACAGACTGACTGACGGACAGACTGACTGACGGACAGACTGACTGACGGACAGACTGACTGACGGACAGACTGACTGACGGACAGACTGACTGACGGACAGACTGACTGACGGACAGACTGACTGACGGACAGACTGACTGACGGACAGACTGACTGACGGACAGACTGACTGACGGACAGACTGACTGACGGACAGACTGATTGACGGACAGACTGACGGATAAACAGACTGACTGACGGACAGACTGACGGACAGACTGACTGCTTGAATGACGGACGGACGGACGGACGGATGGACTGACTGGTGGACGGACTTACGGATGAACGGACTGACTGACGGAAGGGCGGACTGACTGGCTGACGGGCGGGCGGACTGACGGACGGACAGTCTGCCGGACAAACAGACCGACTAACTGACAGGCTGACTGTCAGACGGACGGACTTGACGAACGGACTCACGGTCGGACAGGCAATGAGATGGACGGACGGACAGCCTTTTCTTTCAGCCTTCTGATCAAGTTATTCACGACAGACAGGAATTACAATAGTTATTGTTGTTATGTTTGTTTAAAGGAAAAAACAATTATTTTAAAGCATCTATATTTCCCCCTTGAAACATAGATATATTAATATCGGGTTTCTGATTCAGATATTTTCTTCAAATATTTTCAGGAAGTTTAAATTCTTTGCAAACATTTCATTAACGTAAAAAACGTTCATTTCTTAACGTAAAAAAGGATATCAAACAAAAAACTACACTCGGTTCCCCATGGGTTTGCGACTATTATGAAGCATTGCGAATCTCTGTTGCTTGAAAGGACAATTAATGTAGGGTAGAGTGGATTGGCGGGAATGTATATTCGGCTGGCGTCGTAAATGAAGAAGGCGGTTACGGGGCGAAGGGGAATAACGGCTAAAAAACGTTGATTTGTAGTATTTCGCCAATCAAAAAAGTACATTTAGATCCCTGTAAGAAAGCACTGAACAAAATCAAGGAAACATTGTTTCATACCCCCAACACATTTCTGGGCGTGCAGGTTGGCGACTACCTTCCCTAGTTCCCATTAAGCGAACTGTTGTTTTGTAAACAGTTAGAGTGCGTCTAGACGGACCGGGAGCGGTAGCTCAGTGCATTAACTGATGTCACTGATGTACTGCTCCAGCATTCGCCTGGTGTTGATCGGAGAAACCACGGAAAACTACCGATCAGAGCAGCCTGCCGCTAGAATTCTCGTCCAGACAGCGACTGAATTCGACCTAGCTGAAAAGCTAGTGTCGCAAATCCTGCCGCCGTCAGGACTCGACCCTAGCACCTCCCGGTCAGAGGCGCTGCAGTGACATCAGTTGATGCACTGAGCTACCGCTACCGGTGACATTCCTCGAAGAGGCACTACTCCCGTAGGCGGGTCTTCCACGGGCAGACTTCGTTATTTCGGTGCGCAGTTACGTTTAACTTAAGACTTCAGTCAAACTATACATTCCCTTCGGCAATCCTGCGTCTGATAGCGTTTTCCATTCGCCGCACTGGTTGCGCACCCAGTGCGCACTCACGGCAGATTTCGTGTTCCATTCGACCGCTAGGGCGCACCAGTGCAAAGAAGCGCATGTTCAATTCTCACAATCACACGGAACCAGGGCGCACTCGAGGCGCCCTAAACTGATCTAACGATCGCGTCAGTGCAGTCCAGTGCATCGGGCTATTGTGAGGTTAGATACCGAAGTTATCCATTCTGATTTGGATTCGTGGTGAAGTTGTGAAGGTAATTGATAATCTTCTGTCAGGCAGGGATACTTCGAATGATGGAGTATATTATGGTTTGCAAGAAATGTCATAAAATAATTTTTGTGACTAACGAAGTTGAGAGCCACAGCCCCCAAGAGCTTGCGTTTACAACACAAACTTTTTACAAAACAAAGCAAACGAAATGTGGTTCAAGTTATAAAACAGGCTATTATTTCAATTCCTCTTACTTTAAAAACAATGAACCGCGTACACGTGCCAAAGAAGAATGTTCAGCGTTACACTCCAGATGAAGCCCTGGCATTGATTGTAGATGCAAAAATGAGCAAGTCACAATATATTCGATTAAGTAAAAGTGCGAAGGAGACATATACCCGGCCTATTACAAAGTGTTGAAAGTGAAACAGCAGAGAACCCCAAAGATACAGTTATTTCGGAGACATAAGCTAAAGTTGAATTACAAAGTCTACTCGATCATACCGCACATCCTTTATGCTTATTACAGAACGAAGTTCTCAGTACAATTGTTAGTGAGCACAATAATTCCCATTTGGAAATCATATAAAAATGGGGTTTTGGTAGAAGTTCCTGCTACTCAAAGTACAAACAAAAATGTCTTGAATGCTCAAACGATTCATTCTACTGATTCTGATTTGTTGTTAACATTGATATTTCCTTTAAAAAAGTCAGCAAAAACTAAGAATGTCGAACAAATAATTTGGCAAAATCCTCGTTCTTCGTCAACACGATTTTGCATGCCAATTAAATTTCATTTCATAAAAGAAACTCATGATGTCATTGCTCAGGAGAATGAATACATAGAAAGACAAATATTAGCATTGAAGCAAACGTGCACTGCAACCAATGGAAAGGAAATTTATGTACATCATTCACTGCTGAAAACCATGCTGGATGGAAAAATAGCCAACACATTGGCAGAAAATCTATCTACACAGAGTTGTTACATTTGCAATGCGAGAACAAACGAGATAATCAAAATAGGCAAAAACCTTGCGACTTAAGCATTTTTTATATGGATTGTCCTTTTTACAAGCACACATTCGATTTTTCATTGCATATTGCATATATCGTATAGATTAAGTTTTAAAACTTGGCAATTTCGTGGGTATGAAAACAAACCTACATTTTAAGAAAGAAAAGTCAAATTATTTCAAACTTTCGACAGGAAACTGATTTAGTTGGGGATATTGTGAAACAGGGTACCAGGCTTACAAATGATGGAAACACAGCTAGGCGATTTTTCAAGGATCCAAGCAGCAGAAATCACTGAGGTTAACGAAACATTAATATCATGGTTTTCAGTAATTTTACTAGCCATGTCTGGCGGTTACGAGTTGAACACCAAAGAATTTAGAAAGTCCTAGAAAATCCTATGAAACAGCAGAAAATTCATGGAACACTGTGGATGGCTCAAAATGCCAGCAGTGTCCACAAAATTTTAATTCATGGAGCTGACGTCATGGAAACACTTCTGCTTCCTACAGGGCAGTTAAGCGAGGAAGCATGTGTTATGTACAAAGTAAAACAACAACAGTTCTTTCACCACAAGTTTATTTCAGTAAAGCCACAATCCAAATCAAGTCCGAAATACAAGCCAAGTTCCAGTCCGCCAGAAGAATACACTCACCGTAACACACGCACTTCAAAACCGAACTCACCACTATTGCTAGGCACTCGCTTGCTGCTCTAGAAATGTCCTACTGCCTACTGCCCCGGGCGAGGCCCTATAAATACGCCCCGACGCATCGGGGCGAGTCTCTTTTTTCCCGCCTCCGTAGCGGGGCATCGAGGGGAAATGCCCCTCCTGTGACCGCTTTACCGACGCGGTGCGGTGGCCACGGAAAACGCCGCCGCTTGCGCTGCTCCTGGTGGCGTCATCCCATACTCCTCATTTCCCGACTGGCCGCGCCCCCCGGCGCAACCCTGCAGCGTCCATAGTGGGCCGCAACTATGTTGGCGGGTACAGTGTGCCCACCACGTGGGCACAAATGTTGTTATACACGGCAGCATGAGAAGAAAGGCATGAAGAATGTCGCTACTTTCGCGAACACACTACTCACAAAAAATAGTAGGCAACAAAATATGTAACACTTCCTGCATGCGCTCTTGGTATCTTCTGATACCAAGCATATTCTCACAGCAAGTCATCAATGTATTGAAAGTTCTTACACATTCTCCAAATTGCCACAAGTTCACCAGGATTCAGAAGACTCATCCCAGGGCCAAAACTAAACTATTGACGATTCTTCAAAGTATATAAGTCATGTAAGTCTTTTTATTTTATTTTAGTTTGTAAAATAGTTTTTCTACATTATATGTAACTTTAAGCATCAAACATTTAATTACACTCATTTAAATAGAGAGTACGAAACGTCTATTCTTATTTGCACGCAATAATAGTGTTAAAACGAATGCAGAATCTTGTTTAAATTACCCAACAGTAGATACGAGTGTTAAAATATTCAAAAGTACATACATTTAACAATGCAAGTGTTTAGTTGATTTCAATTCCAAAAGAGCAATGTCCCCGTAAAGTTGAAATTGGACCACAGTGACACGTCTCCATTGCCGTGGAACTTCAACAATATTCTCATTTTTCCAATACCACTTCATTGCTTTCCGCTGCTCAAACAACAATCTTGGCTCGATTTTGTTGAAGCAACGCTAGCGAACACATTTGTTACAGAGCGTGATTAAATCTTTTTATTCTGCTCTCGATTTGGACGCTTGATATTATCTTGTCTTCATTTCGTTCATTTGTCGCACAGCTTGTTTTCGTTTTGTTCACTGTAGTATGACCTACCATGTAGAAACAATAGCTTAACGTATGCGAGCCACATCTCTTTACAGAACATCACAAAACACATTATTGTTGCTTGCCGGTCAAACTTTGAAATATTTGAAATAAATATATCTTACTAAAGTATTCGCCAGATGACATTAAACGATTAAGTTCGATAGAAAAGTTTAAATCCAAAATGAAATCGTTTCTGCTGCATAACTGTTTCGATACAATTACATACAATACTGAGCATCACAAGGAAAGTAACATTAATTCTAACAGTGATATTAATATATTATTGACCATTTGGACTGTATAATTCTAAACAAGATGTAACAAGTATTGTATCGCAGGTTCTGGTTCAATGACCCCCATCTCGATCAGGTTTTTCGTCCAGTTTACCTGATCCATTGAGCAAATGCTGAGATGGCCCCTTGTTTTGCTTCTGGACATAAATGTAACTTAATTATCTGTGCACGTCTTCTAGAATTCAGTGGGACATATATTTATACAAATTATCGTTTCCATGTTGTCGCGGCAGGAAGTATTATTCCCAGACGAATGACATAATGGATAATAGCCCAAAAATGTATTGCTTATTTATCCTTGAAAATATATTTTATTACATCGGAGCGTTTTTTAATTAATTAATTCAAAACTCACGTAGTATATGACTTAATGTAGGGAACACAGAATTTTGAAAACGTGCACAGAATTCACTTCTCCCCATAGCACGTCATACACAGTTTTAACTGTTTTTGGCGTAAATTAAATAAATCAATAAATAAAGTGAGTAAACATTTTTAGCACCTTCTGTATACATATAAAACAAGAGAAGGGAAGTGGAGGAGGTGTAATGCTATTCATGAGACAAATGTACAAATTTGAACTTGTTAAGATAAGTCATCAGTTTGAGGTAACAGCAGGAGATTTAGAAAAAAATAACAATATATAATTTAGTTTATTTGTAATATATAGACCACCAGATCAAAAAAAATTATTTATTTGCAAGAACTAGGTCAAATCTTATACACAGATAAAAACCTAAACAAAATTATAAATAAAAATTGTAATACGGATATTTGCAATGATGGTAAAATTACGATAGATTACCTGAATATTTCAGTAAATCACAAATTCGTACATTGTTTTAAATCTTTTACAAGGGTTGAAATACGAAATGATTGAGTAGAAAGCTTATGTATAGAACACAGCAGAAAGTGGAAATTCTAAAAACATAAATCTGTACAAATTAGAAAGCACAATAACACATCATTATCTAATTGGATTATCTTGTAACATCATAATTAAAAACGTTTCTGGATAATATAAACAAAAATATGTACTTACATGTAAAAGTAAACTTCAAAAAAAGCAAACGAATACAAATTAAATTTATCTTGGAAACAAATTATCTAATGAAATGTTCCATGTAATAGCGTAGAGCTAAGAATACAAACTATGTGCGGTTTCTTATTTAATTATGCAAAACAATCCATGAGTTTGAGGTAACAGCAGGAGATTTAGAAATAAATAACAATATATAATTTATTTTATTTGTAATATACAAACCATTTAAAAAAAGTGACAGGAGTTTGTGTCATTCTCAACGCGTCAATTTACAAACTGAACACAAGATTAAACAATAATGATATAATTATATGACCAGCCAATTCACATAAAAGTGTAAATAGAAGTGCATTGATAAAGAATACATCACTTGGTGAGAACCATTGTGGAAACACATGGGTGGGTTCCTCCGGTGCACCGATATTAGCTGGTTCTGCGCATCACCAGTTTGCGTCACGAACCACGTGACCACAGCACGGGCATTTCGTTTGAAAAGCCAGACCAGACGCTGGCCGCCATGTTGCATGGAGAGCGAGAAGTGTTGAGAAACATTTTGAAAGTAGTAAAAAGTGACAATTTTTAACGGTAACCAACCGAAAATAACACGATAAAGGTATACAAGATAAATATTTAAACGAAATGCTTCATAAATATGTTTCAATGTCTTGTAACGAGGTGATAATTTTGGTATCAGGCTGCATTTAAATATTGTGACGCAAACTGGTGTCTGAAGCTTATTGGTTGAGGTTGGATTCGATTGGTAAGACCCCCCCCCCTCTCCTGGTGAGAACCACGTCATTTAATAAACCATTTTCGATCGAGGAATCTGCAATACCTTTCTGTATATGTGCGTGACCTGTAGTGTGTATAGGAGGTATCTGTACTCTAAACACCATCTTCACGTACAAACGCTATTCACAAAACATCAAGTAGCTCAATGAGACTTACGGATTTTAATTGCTAATCTGAACGACTAGAAATTTATTGCTCCAGTGTCAGTAGTTTGTTTCCTGATTTTTTTAGTTTTTTCTTAAAGTAAATCTAATTGTACCTTTCTGTACCGAAGCTTCCGTCTAAAAGCTACAAGTCACTAGTTTGACCCGTCATCCCGCCTCTGTCCCGTAGCCATCTTACTGCTCCATGACGTCCGAGGAGTACAAAGATACCGCGCTCCCTCTTTGCACTACGTTCATTATGATATCAAACAGCAGAGAATCGCAGGGCTTCTTAATCGTCGCAAACTAATCAGAGAGTGCGGAGGTTAACAATCAAATACGGAATAGCTTTTTGTTGTTGTTTTTTTCATTTTCCTTGTTTGGGTTCAGAAATTACCATTTCACATTTTAGGACCATTGTTATCAGAATCTTTCTGAACCCTTATAGATAGTTTTGTCTTTCAAAGCTGATCGGATCGGACAAAAACATCAAAACTGCCGCCATTCTTAATCTCTTCGGAGGAACTCAGACATTTTCTTACAATCAGACCTGGAATGGAAAGCCTATTTCAATAGCTGTCAAATTGGACAAGAGTTAACATCGTAAATACTAAACTATTTCTTCAGGAAAAGGGCAATATCACTTGTGTCTCTGCGGAAAGGACGGTAAGTACTGAAAATGTTCAATCAATAAGTATACTTTTGGGATACCTTAAAATTGAACATATTATAAAATAAAACTTGCAGAACTTCCTTGGAATATGTTCCTAAACACGTGTAGCAATAGTTACATGATTTATGAAACATATTATTATGTATTAGCTACATGTAATATCCGCGCGAGTTTTCTTGAACCCTCAGTTTGCAGGATGCGAGCGGAGTGGGGGTTCGGCTATTTCAACGACCGGACTACTATATTAAATCTGTAGCTTGTTTTTAGAAGCAAAATAGTTTCTATTACACGGAGAGGAACATTTCTGGATATCTGATTTTGTCAACAACGCTTGCGGCTATCCTTTGAACAGAATTCAACTGATATTAATAAAGGAGTAAGGATTGGTAGCCCTGGGCTCAGGAAAACGTGCGCATACAATAGCATTAGTTACAGTCAATACAATTTTGCTTCAAACGTATTGCAATTTAGAGATTCGCAATCACATTGACATGAAACCGTTAAACAGAAATGTCGCAATGTTCATAAAACACAATTCCGATTTTCCCTTGTTTTACATTGTGCTAACAGAATGCCCAACAATTGTAGTACATCCAGCCCCAAAATACGCGTCAACCTTTAATCTCCAACGGAAGATTTTCTTTTACAATTATTCAGAGTTCTTCCTTCCCTCGCGCCTTCAAATAACACGTTTGAATAAATCAAGTTTTTCAAATAGCGGAATATTTTCTAATTATTTCATATTTTTGACACTCTACTACACATTTATATTTTTTTGGTGCTCGCAGTGCTTCTTGAATGAAAACGACGCCGTAGTGTTCACGCGAAAACTTATGTCTTGACTCAGGCGCTTGAATGCGCCCCTGGGTCTCCTGAGTCCTCAGTTCCTAGTTCTGCGCGCGCCGAGGAGTCGCTTCGGCCTGGGGGACAACACCACCATGCGCAGAAAGACCCGAGGACCTTGAGCATCTGCGCACGCGCAGCACCCCACCGACTGCGCACTAGCAAAGCAGCGCAGCGCAAAGCTTTGCTCATCCGCGCACGCGCAGCGCCCCACCGACTGCGCGCGATCTCCGCGCAGAAGGCGGCGGCGGCCAGCGCCAGCCCTCCGCAGAGCAGCGCCAGGTGCGGCCGCAGGTCCTGCAGCTCCAGGGACCGGGGTTTGTCGCCTTCCGCCTCCGACCCCGACTCGCCACTATGCCAACGAGCACCATTTTGCATACGCCAGCACATCCCCCATGTTCTTTTGAAATCGTCAACCCACTTGAGATAAAGTCCCGCCTCTCGGAACTGAATCATTTTGAGATTAACTGCGTCGACCCACGGCCAGTTCCTGGAAATTTATAAGTAAATGGAGATATTTTGAAGAGGGATATTTAGGAAGATGTACGGGTTGTTAAATAAAACTTAAGAGACTATGAAGATATTATGACGTAAAACCATAGACGTTAAGTTGTTTGTCAAATTTGATAAAATTATTATTGGCTGAGCTCATGGAAATTGCTGTAAAAATTCTTAAGATAATATGTTTAGTTTGTTGCAGGGGAGGTATTCAGCGAAAAGTAACGAATTCTTTGTTGTAAAATGTCAAACAAAATAAGAAATTTGGCTACTGCTTTCGGGAATAAACCTCCACCTCGGTATTTTTTTTAATTTGGCTTTTTCTTGAAACATTGAGCAAGCCTGAAATGATCCTTTGCTTTGCTGGTAATTATTAAATCTGGCCTTGCTATCCTACAATGTCATCTACAATATTTATTGTTGTTGTGGCAATTTAATCCATAAAATAAAAGAATTAAATCAAATGAAAAATAATTTGCACACAAAAAGTTCAACGAATTGTCATTTTCCCGGTTTCCGTTGATATTCATCCACTTTTAGTATGGCTAAGAAATAGAGTGATCAATATTTATTCAGTTCCAGTCGGTAACTGGAGAAATGTTGCCATTCAAACAATTACTGGAGCATTTACATCAAGCGACAAATAGACACGCTCTCTTCCTCTAGATCAGTTCTCAACGGGGTCGATATCGAGCCCCAGAGGATCGATGAAATTTTGAATTGGTTCACTGAAGACCAAGGGGTTGCTAGCGGGTGTAGCGGATTATAAACCCCTGCTTGATAGTAGGATGACGTAATCAGGATCCCATTGATTAAAAAAAGATTGATGAACTTGAAGACTTGTTTTCTGATGTAAAGAAACAAAACATATTATAATAATATACAAATTCACTCCTCTTCACTCGTTTCCGCCATTTTATCCTTAGAACCAATAGCTGGAGCAATCGCTCCACCGTACTATTCCCCGAAGAAAGGAACCCTCAAAAAGGACTCCTGCGGATGTATATCGACAAACAATAAAACAAATGCACTCGTTATTTAGTTTCTTCATTGCATCACTTATATACCCATTAGTTTTAAAACTCATTTTGCACTTTAGTAGTCAGGATCATTTCCACTTTCTGCAATCGAGAATCTATCTACGCAACTGCTGAGGATATTTAGAAAACTTAGAAAATTATAAATATGTTACGATCCTCCTCCGGGGAAAAGAAATACTTCCTGCAAATCGCACTGAGATATGCGAGGGCGAGTTAAAAATGTTTCAAAAAAAAAAAAAACATTTTGAAATTATTGCATAACAACGAAGATTATAATGGCAGCTTTTCAGAGGCGGATCCATTTTGGTTCATAGAAAATCTAGGTATTTACCAAAATATTGGTGTACGAATCTGATATATGAGAAGAACTCGAATATGTGTCCCGACCACGGACCAGACCCGAAACAGAAATTCCCAAATATCGTCTCGGTCCAGTTCAAATGTGGCGTGCAAGCAACGTCATCGCCTGAGCTTCGCAGCGACCAGGTCGAGTGGAACGCGCTCCAACGAGAAAATACGAAGATAAGGGCAGAAACCAAACCTTGCCATTGGCTCCTGCAGAAAAACCGAGGGAAATCTCAACAAGAATTTTTTCCGTTAGAAGAACGGACGTCTATTTGAAATCTTCGTGAGAGACGGTTCGAAGAAAGTTGCGTAAGAAAAGTGCAGTGGAAATTTTCCTACGTAACGGATCGCCGAAATTCTCGAGGGAGAACGGACTATGATTATGCTTTTAATACCGTACTATGGTTGAAAAAACGTGCTGTGGTGAGGAGAATTGCCGTAATTTCCGATGAGTGATTAAGGGCGCATTTCGGCATACAACGGACAAATTCTATGCAGCCACTGTGCCGTATCGCACAGGCGAGAACCCTGGGCAACTTCCAATCTTCAACGCGGTCAGAGAAGTCCTAGTGTTGAAACTGGAAACATGCTTATGGGCGAGGCCGCTTTGTTTTATCGGCCGAGAAGAATTGGACTTGGACGTGGGCGGACGGAAGCAGCGGACAGCGAAGGGCTTGGCCGCAACCGAGAAGTGGCGAGCGCTCCGCTGGATTTGCCCGAGGCCGCGCAGAGCTTCGTCGCCACTCTCGCTGCTGGCTCGCGTCGCCGAGGCCTGCGCCGCGTCGGCTCACAGTGCTGCCACGAAGCGAGGTCGCTGCCCGCCCATACCGCGACGTTCATGCTCCGCCCGTAGTGCCCGCCGAGGTTATTCTACACGTCTCCCATTGCAGAAGCGTGAGTACCCGTGCGTGGAAAAGACATTAAAGACAGAGCAGAGAAATTGGACTAATTAATTTGAAATCGTAATTGTAATTTAAAAATCAATGAATAATTTGTGTTCTTCAAGCAAGGGTTTTTGTTGTTTTTTGTTGTGAATGAATGCAAGTAAAACTATTTCTTGACCAAGGATTCGTATGGCTGATTTGAATTGTAAATTATTTAAACGGCTAATTTAATTAATCAGTGAGTAAGAAATGTAAATAGTTTGGTGTAGAATAATTAGAACTTTGTGAGTATTTCGTAATCAGGACCGAGGGTATTCTCACACCAGCTGGTTCAACAGAGCAAAGTTGTGAACTCAATCTTCAGGAATAATTACGCTTGTACAAATCAAACAAAGGGAAGTTGCAGTTGCATTTAATGTCCAGTTGAGAACGCATTCTCGTGAACTCGTGTTCAAGAGTAGGTCTTGGGAAAGAGTAATCATGTTATTGTATTTGTGTGTTAACTTGAGTTAAGAATATATTTTTAGGTGTACCAGAGCCACAATCGTTTTCTTTAGTATTCTTCCTAAAATGCGATCCCAATATAAGTATCCTAGAGACAGTTAGATTAGAACAACTCGACAGGTCTGACGTCGGGACGGCAGTGAATTGTCGGACGACGCCGGTAACGCCGAAGCGGAGCAGAATTCCCTTAGGGCTAACGACACCTGATCAAAACAGAGTTGCAATATGCATGGCGCCTCGTACTAACACATTGACGACGTGTGTTCCGTTGCATATATTTAAGCCATTTATGTGCTATTCTTTGTACAATGCATGATTGTGTATGCTTTGACTATTTGTGGGAATAATGAAAGGGGGATAGATGTATCAAAAATATTTTTAAAAAAGGGGTCAATGAAAGAAAAAGTTTAGGAATCCGTGCTCTAGATGATGAAAACTGCAAGAAAAATCAACTTTCATTGACATAATGAATGCGTTTCTGTTGTTCCATAATTTCAAATATATATTGTTCAAATGTGGTACATGTAGGACTTGATTTTTGACAGAACGCGACGGAACGGCGTTCCCGTACATCCGAAATTATTATTAAATTATACTATAAATATATAATTATTTCTGTTAAAAATAATAAGTAATTTAGGGGGCGTTCCGGAATTTTAAAATTTTAGAAATAAAGCACTGAGCACAGGCATAGTTGTTTGTTACTGAATTGCTTGTTTAATTTGCCTGGTTTAAAACTTGTGGATTCAAGATTATCGAGAAAAAAGCAAATCAAAGGATACTTTTCATGACTTGCAGAATGTTACAAAAATTGTAATATAGTATATTAATATCTCCTGCACTCTCTTGACATATTCATTCCAACGAGCTATTAGGAAGATTAATCTAAGCTATTTTGTATTACGAGTTTATATGTTATACACTACTTATTTTACTTACCATTTCGTAATTATATATTCCCTTTCGAGTGACGGAGCATTCAAAACTTTCATTGACCTTATATTTTGATGGCTTTTCGATGATACCAGAGGCCACTCTATGTTGTTTGTAAATGCGGCGTATCGATTGCCATCGGAATGCAATAGCAGGTGCGCCATATTTTCACAAAATTTGAAATTGATATTTGACAAAATTTTGTATTTCGATTCTGTACAAAACTTCTCTTTTGGCTGTGAACAAAGCAGTTTATATCTATTTATGAGTTGTTGAAGCTTCATAGAAGCTAAAACTGGTATTCGACTGGCAATGACTTCGTCGATTGATGCGATGGCCGGGAAGTATTGGGGTATCACAATCTGGTCGAAGAGACGGCCCTAGAAAAGAAACACAGACTCAGTACACAATCCATTGTAGAAATCTAAACATCGAGATTTATCCATGTTGCAACAGTTTCACACAAGAATTATCAGACCGAATGATATGGAGCTTTCTCGTTTATTTTATTTATAATAGTACCGGCTGAGTTAAGGTCAATGCCTGTATTGCAATTTAAAAGTGGAGAATTTTTGACACTAGTAACGTAGCGAGGTCGAATTCAGCCGCGTCAGGGGGTGAATTCTAGCGGCCGGATGCTCCGATCCGTAGTTTTCCGTTGTTTCTCCGATTGATTGATTGATTTTCTCGTGTCCGGGAACGTCAATTACTTTGGTCATTAGTCCGTAAGTGTAGTGCATGTTTTTCTCGGGAGATGGTGGTGATATTCCCCCGCTGAATGGCGAAATTCGGCGCCGACCTACCGTCGGCTAGTGGGACTCTACCACCAGCGGGACACCGCCCCAGCCGGGACAAGTTCTAAGCTCCCGACCGGTCTCCCGGAATATGTGGTAGTGTAGTGCATGTTAGTGAAAGTGTGTGTGTGTGTGTAAGGGGAGAGGATAGGGCAAGGAAGAGGAAGGAAAGATCGCCGCCTGCCGCCGTCGGGACTCGAACCTAGGACCTCCCGGTCAGAGGCGCTGCAGTGACATCAGTCGATGTTGATTTTCAAGTGGAACTGTGTTTTGGCTTTGTGAACGGTACATCTCCTGGAACTTGATTTGACACGGCTTTGTATTTTGGACTGAATTTTGGATTGTGGATTTATTTTGCACTAGCTGAACCCGGCAGACGTTGTCCTGCTCTCTCTCTTCCTTCATTCTCTTTTTCCCTCATTCTCTCTCCCTCTTTTTCCATCTCTCTTTCCTCCTCGCTTTTCCCTCCCTCTATTATCCCGACATCTCTTCTTTCCTCTCTCCGTTTCCATCTCTCTCTTTCCCTTTCTATTTCCCTCTTTCTCATTTCCCCTTCACTCTTCCCTCTTCTTTCTCTTTCCCTCCTCTCTCTTTCCGCTTTCATCATTTCCCCCTCTCTCTTTCTCCCTGTCATTTTCTCCCTTCCCTATTTACCCTTTCTCCCCTTCTCCTTCTCTCTTTCCTCCTCTTTCTCTTTTCCCATTCTCTCTTTTCCCACTTTCTCCTTATATTTTTCTTTCTTTTCCATCTCCCTTTTGCCATCTATCTTTTCCTTCTCTTTCCTTTCTTTTTTGCTTTCTATCTCTTTCCACTCCTTTTATCCCTCTCTCTTTTACCCTACTCACTCTTTCCCAGTACTTTCTTTTTACTTTTTTACTTTTGTCTTTTTAACTTTCTTTTTCCTCTTTTCCCTCTTTTCTCTCTTTTCCCTCTCTCGTTTTACCCTGTCTCGTTTCCCGTTCTCTCTCTCTCTCTTTTCGCCTATCTTTTTCCTCTATCTTCCCTCTCTGTAGTTTCCTCTTTTTCTCTCTTACTTTTTTCTTCTTTCTCTCTTTCTCCCTCTCTTTTTCCCTACCTTTTCCCTCCTTTTACATGTATCTTTCCCCTCTTTTTCCCCTTCTCTTTCCGCTCACTTTATCTTTACTCTTCTTCTTTCCCCCTTCCCATCATTCTTTCCCTCCCTTCTCTCTCCACCTTGCATTGCTGGTTCCTCCTGGAAAACACATAGATGTGCCAGCTTTCATGGAGATCTGTCACATGGCCATCCCTCTATGCTTACTCTGTGATTCTATCGCACCGCTGCTGACCTCTGGCGGAATACATCAGGAACTCGTATCTTAGCGACAGGCAAAAATAACGACCGTGGTGCATCTACCAGCATATTATTTAAATTATTTATTTTCCGCATTTGTGTGGAATTAATCTTTACCAAACTTTGCAAGGACACTGCGTGAAATCCTGAAGAAGAGCCTGTAAATATTTCGTGTCTATTCATACACTCATTTTTGTGGAATCGATGTCGATTACATATCGTTGAATTCACTTTTATTAGTATAGATTAAGCTGTTGCTGTAAAGAACTGTTGTTTCCTCCCGGATTCCTTGTACATAACAAAAACAACCGATTTTATTGCAGATTCTAATTCTCCGGGAAACATTTCGTAACTTTTGTATTTAATGTTTTCGTTTTTTGGGATGGATGGCGTTATAATCGACAAAAACCGAAACAAGCAAAAAAGGTTCAAAATGAGTTTTTCTCGACAATTACTCATCAAATTAAAAAATACATGTTCAATAATTTGCAAGACGCTACGGACAAATATTACTTAACTTGGAATTGAAGAAAGCCAGTGAGCAAAGGAATGAAAATGCAGAGCGTGGAGGGCTGTGTCCTCACCTGGTAGGCGGCGGCGACGACGACGGCGGAGGCGAGCAGCGCGGCGGCCAGCTGCAGGCGCTGCGGCGTGGCGCGCACCCTGTCCTGCGGGGCGCCCCCGCACGAGGAGAAGGCGCGCAGCGCGGCGGCGGCGCTGGCGGCCAGCGACTCGCCCGCCACCACGCGCCACGCCAGCGCGTACGCCACCGCCGTCCCCAGCAGCACCAGCCAAATTTGGTATGAGAACACGCGCAGCGGCAGCGACCACGCCGGCAGCCTCAAAGGCGGAGGCACGGCCACTAGCGACCTCCAGACTGTTTGTGACGCCGGCACGAAGTCACATGATATCATCTGCCCTTGTTCCGGAAAGTATAAACCAACTGTGATGTCCGCGCCATCAAATAGGACGTCACATACATTATCGTTACCACTTAACGAATTTTCCAAAGGTTGTTTCTGAAACATTTCAAGTTGAAATTATTTAACTTTTTAAGTATATGTAGGTTTGGCAAGAAATGGAGATGTCATGACAAAATTGTCATTTAACAGAGTTTTCCCTTGAAATATAGTTTTAAGTAATTGAAATGACCTTAGAAACTTTATTTATACCATATGTGGAACGTCCTTTTTACGGTGAATTGTTAGCGAAATTTGATATCAAAATCAAAATAAATTAATTTCTATTTTACAAAGAATAATGGAAAATTAAACTTATCACAAAAGAAGTATAATAAATTACATACAATCTTATCTACCTAAATAAATTTGGAATATCAGTCTGATTTCTAATTTGTTGTTTTACATTCTCACTACTGCTTACGCAGTATAGAGAAAGTATTGTAATGCAGTGGGAGAAAACGGCGAATTTTCGCCACAAAAGCCCTTATTTCCGGGCTCTGGTAAAGGAACAGATGATAAATATTGTCAATTCATGCAGTAAATTGTACTTCCTATAACACGTTGTGTAGTCAGAATATACGATTTATAGGCCCATCATTCCAAAAATATCGATTGACGGCGGAACGTACCTGTAGCGGTAGCTCAGTGCAACAACTGATGTCACTGCAGCGCCTCTAACCGGGAGATCCTAGGTTCGAGTCCTGACGGCGGCAAGATTTTCGACACTAGCTTTTCAGCTAAGTCGAATTCAGCTGCTGTCTGGAGGAGAATTCTAGCGGCTGGCTGCTCTGATCGGTAGTTTTCCGTGTTTTTTCCGATCAACCCCAGGCGAATGCCGGAGCAGTACCCTACCAAAACGGGCCACGGACCGCGCGCGATCTGTCCTTCCTCTTCCTTGTCCTATCCTCTCCCCTTACACACACACTTACACTAACATGCACTACACTACCACATATTTCGGGAGACCGGTCGGGAGCTTAGAGCTTGTCCCAGTTGGGGGTGCCCCGCTGGTGGGAGAGTCCAGGTTAGGGGGAAGCCCCACTAGCCGGCGGCACGTCGGCGCCGGATCTCGCCATCCAGCGGAGGAAGATCGTCGCCATCTCCAGAGAAAAAACATGCACTACACTAACGGGACTAATGACCGAAGTAGTTGACGCGCCCGGAAACACGAAAAAATCAATCAATCAAAAACCGGCGGAACGTTTTTCCGTGCCACTGTCTGAACAACGCTGGCGCCGAAACCGTTCAGCTGATTTTCTCTGATTTTCTCCAATCGATCTGGCTGATACAGCCGCGCCTTAAATTTGAAACTTGTATTTTACTTTTGGGAATCATTCCCCCTGGGGCATTTTCAAAATTTTCAAAAAGCGACAACAAATTTTTTGATTAAATTTTGTTGTCGGATAGTGTAATACACGCTTAAGACAATGCTCCCGGTCTCAAGTTCGTTGAAATCCCTGATTTTTTTAAAATTGCAAAAATTAAAAAGACTTTCGAAGTCTTCCCACAACTCAAATGTTGAAGACAGGGATTTTTTACTTAATGAAGTTTGTTCTTGAAAGACAGATTTTTAAATGTCATATACAATTTTTCAAAAATTTTAGTCCTTTTCGCGTAATTTTGTGTGAAATACAGGAATTTTTAATTTTGTTTAAACAATTTTTTTCTCAAAAAGGACACCAAATTGTTTTGATAAAATTTTGACCTGGGAACTCCTAAAGAACGCTTAAGAGTACGGTGCAGGTCTCATGTTAGTAAAAGTTCCTGCTTTTTAGAAAATTTCAATAATTGGAATTTTTTTCGGCATCTTCCTACAACTACAATTATTAGCTATTTAAAAAAAATGAAATGTGTTCATCAAAAACAGATCTTCAAGTAAGGTCTAGTCCAATAGTGATATTTTCAAAACGGAAAATATGATTATTATTTCTGTAATTGTCACCAAGCATGCAATTTTTAAATGTTGAACCTTTTTTTTCTCAGAAAAAGCTCCAATTAAAAACAACTTTAACATATTTAGTACAAAAGAGTAAAGAATTTGTTGCTGGTTTCATTTTAGACGCTTTTCTGTATTTTCAAAGCTTAGAAAAAATCGAAATTCCCAGTCCTTTGTTTGAGGTCAGTATTTAATAAAGCTGTCGGGTAATAAAGCGTCAACATATAATTGAAATTAGCCCAATTAGGTTTTCTCTCTTAAAAATACAATTTAAATGCAATTTAAAAGAAAAATTGAAATAATTGATTTACATAATTATGGAGAAACTTATTGCGACAATTTGATTTCACCACCGTACGCTGTAATGTTGCTGCCATGCATATTTGAGACGTTAATTGTTGAACGGCGACATTATGGGGGAGTTAATTCGGCTTTGGGGATTTAACGTTAATGTCATAGGGGAAAATTTTGGGTGAGCTACTCCAGTGCATCGATTTTTGCTCGTTCTGTGCAGCACCAGTTTGCGTCAGGAACCACATCACGGGCACTTCGTTTGAAAAGCCAGACCAGACCCTGACCACCACGTTGCATGGAGAGCGAGAAGTGTTGAGAAAAATTTTGAAAGTGGTGTAAAGTGACAATTTTCAGCAGTGCCCAACCAAGAACATCACGATGAAGGTGTAGAAGATGCCATATTTCAGGAAATGCTTCGTATATGTTTCAGTGACTTTTAACAATGTGATAATTTCGGTATCTGGCTGCATTTAAAATTCCCGCTAATATTGTGACGCAAACTGGTGTCTGAAACTCATTGGCTGAAGTCGGATTTGATGCACAATAGCTCACTCATATGTTTCCACCGTGGTTAATGTAACAATGTTCTCTACGTTGAATTAAACTTTATTCAAGTCGGGAAGAATGTAAATACAGAATGCATACGAGTTAAATTGATATTTGAAGTGAAAAGCAGGAATTGCAACATAATATTACATAAAGGTAACATTATAATATAGCGAGAATGTATGTGTTGTTGTAGCACTCTCATTTTTAATGGCGAAGCGTTATTCACTATATTTAATAATCCATTCAATTGTTCATAATTTGTTACTGTCTTGCAGGTTGTTCATGGTATCTTTTAGAACAGTAAAGCAGATTTCGATTCGGTTTTTGGCGCAAAATGGAGTTTTTTATGGATAACTTAAAACAATATTACTTTAACGATAATAAACAAATATTACTTTAACGATAATTCGAAGGCCCTTGATATGGAAAAGTTGTTTTTTTTTACACACAACCGTCTGCATACCTGGCCGGACGGCAGTTAGTCTGTTCAATGGTCTGTCCACCTGTCTCTACATCGGCGTCCAGCTGTGTGACCATCTATGTGTCGATCAGTCTGTCCATCTGGGTACATCTGTCCCTCTTTCTTCATATAATATGTTCGTCTGTCCATCTGCTCGTCTGCCCGTCATCCATTTGTCAGGCTGTCCATCCGTCCGTCTATCAGTCTCTCTGTTCATACGTCTCTCTATCCTTCCGTCTGTCTGTCCATTTTCAATTTTTATTTTCGTCAGTAATATCAAATGCCATTTTGATGCATTCTTTTCATTTTTGAAAAAATGCGTCTCACAAACTCAAAACTTTATTGTGAAAATCATCTCAAAATTTCTCATTTTCAGAAACACTGAAATGACACTTCTTCAAAAACTATTCCAATTTTGGAAGGTTTTCTTACAGATTGTACTTAATGCGCCTAATAACAAAAAAGTTATTTATTATTTTTTAATGAAAAGGTAACTTACCTCCAAATTTGTAGGGTTATTCCTGATATTTTTTCTGTAAATACCAAGATGAAGCCGCAATTCCAGCTCTCTATTTCTGAGGTATTCCGGTCCCATAATTCGGATATTGTTTCCCTCAATATTCACAAGAGTGACCTCCGTCATTACATTTTGAGCTTCCACGTTGATCACGGCTGCTCCTCCGAGGTCCCTTGAGCGAGTGGACACCAGCGCCTTGGCCTCGCGCGTGCATGCCTCACTGCGCTCCTCACACTGGGTGAGCCACTCCCCGCTCCCCCCAACGACATCGACGGTCAGCGCCCACCACCGCCCCTCCCCCACCCGTTCGTGCAGCAGCAGCCCGCGGAAGTTCTGGTGGAGATGCCACAACGCCGCCAGCAGGGGCCGTTCCTCACGCAGTTGTGCCATAGTCACGTCTCCCTCCGGGCGACTGCTGCCGGAGCTCCCGCCCGCACGCGCTCGCCTCCCGCTGCTCATTTGTTCCTCCAGGTGCTCCTTCAAACTCCCCTCGCCCTCCAGATCTTCCTCAAGGAATTTCTCCG
The DNA here is from genome assembly GCA_011170035.1 of Teleogryllus occipitalis. Lineage (NCBI taxonomy): Eukaryota > Metazoa > Arthropoda > Insecta > Orthoptera > Gryllidae > Teleogryllus > Teleogryllus occipitalis. The sequence continues at coordinate 100,761 of BLKR01003359.1, forward strand.
AATTCTCCTCCATCACGTTCTCAAAACTTTTCTTTGGTTGAGGCTCACGCTCTAGATCTTTAATGAGCTTTCGCGATCTCCAGTCACGCTGCAAATGACGATCAACATAAATATGTTGTAGAGGGAAAGTCTTATATTGCTTATTGTTGCTTATGTTGAGGTGAGATTGAAGGTTTGGCCCAAGGAAAGTCTGAAGTGTCCAGTCGTCATCCCAGATGCTTTCAAGGCTCGGAACTCTCGTTAAATGTCTCTGAGATTGAGTCTGTTCATCAAAGTTTCTTTTCTCTGTCTCTCTTTCGTGCGAGATATTCTGTACTTTAACGTAATTCTGAAGGTTGCTTTGTAATAATGTGTCTTTCTGCAAGCCATTTTGAGAATTCTTCACAATTTTACCAGTTTCTTTGTACCCATGCTGCAATCTTTGCCACACTCGACCTTTCTTGTAGACATTTTTGTGTGAAAATCGATGGCTTTCCTTTTTATCTTTCTTACAATTATGATTTTCAGGAATCCTTCCAATCGCTAGAACAACTGGCGCTGAAGAATGTAGTTGAAAATTGCGATACAAGATGTCACTTGTGCAAACCTGTAAAAGAACACGTTGCCTATATTACATGAAAATGGCATAAGAATCTTTTACTGGCATAATTGGTTTAAAAGCTCTTGCTCTAAAACCCCATCTTATCTGCGCCTGTTCCCTCCTTGTGAACTAAACTTTGTCTCTCCATCGGCTCCAAATGCTATTTTACCGCCACTTACATCTCTCGAAAACGACCAAGCTGTTCTCCATGTTCTCGCGGTATGTTGTAACGTTAACCAAATAGATTCGATCAAATGGGCGCATGTACAGAAATGCTTTAGATCTGAGCATCGCGATTCTGGTCATTGCTTGTGGGTGGGGTAGTTGTCTTAGCCTCCCTAACACAGCAATCAATATAAGAACATTTGATCGAATCTATTTGGTTAACGTTACAACATACCGCGATAACATGGAGAACATCTGGTCGTTTTCGAGAGATGTAATGGCGGCATGTCTGACGCACGAAAATAACTTTTTTCTCCTTCGCGAATATCTTACATTACATTTGTAAATTACATGTGTACACTTTGGAGAAAGATATTATATTTCCAACATATTTGCCATCCTATGAAGGGGTCTTTTGAAACACTTGTGCCATAATTCTGATCAACACAGTTTTCTCTGCAGACAAAATTGTTGCTATCAATTTCTGCGGAAGAAACTGGGAGGAGAACTGGGTGAGTCCTGTGTCGATTATGAGGAACGAAATTAAAAAGACGCACTTGGATGTTTCATTCAATCCGAAGCTTGCGGAATAATAGTTTCAAACCCATCGTCTGTAGATCACGCAGGTTCCGTGGGGTTGTTAATGGCTAAGATGAGTATTTGCATGCATACAACGTCGGGAAAATCCTTATTCCGACCGCTATCATCCTCCCACTTGTGCACATTAAGCAGCCACCAATTATAGTGTCAACGTCGCCTTCAGCTCCAGAGATGATGGGGTGGTGCCGTTGGGATCCTAGAAGTGCTTAGCTATGGTATTTGAAATCCTACAGCCACGGTCCAATCCTTGCGTTACCCTGTCTTCTCCCCCGTTTGTGGGAATTGCACAGTCTCAATCACTGTGTCAACGCCGCCTTTGCCGCTAGAGGGGCAGGCGGTGTTGTTGGGTTCCCAGAAGCGCTGAGCTGCTTTTCAAAAAAAACTTTTTTTCATTTTTGAAAAATGTATACAAAAATATACATGTTTGTCACTCTGTAATCATGGCTTCGTAATTATAATAATTATTACATGTAATACTATTATGTACCTCATCATCGGTGTAATAATTGCGTCATAAGTGTATCTATTGTCAAAAATATTGTGGAGTATTGAGATTTAATTAGTATATGTGTTTCATCTTGATTCCTAAACGCGTGAACAATTATTTGAACCTTTTTTCTCAGAAAAGTTTGAGGTTACGAGGAACGTCTGAGGAAATAATTTGATGTACTTCCACTCACAAACGCAACAGAGTAAACAAATTGCTGAAAATGTGCGTATTAACGGCTTGAGAGATACTTAAAAAATTTACATTTGTGTAACTTTTGGAAGAAAATAATGAAAAATGGCTTTAATGTCAAACTAAGCAAAGCGTTTAGCACTATCCATACGAAAAGTTTTAAGTAAAAATTTGCTGTCTGGTTTGAGAAAATGATGTTGGATTGTTTTTGAATATGCATAAATTTGAGCTGATTTTTACATAACTTTTTGAGTTTTCGATAAAATTTATGAATCATCATTCGAATCACATGTAGTCATAAATGCAATAATGTTTGCAAATCGCCGCTGATGTAAATATTAAGAGCCTGGGAGAAATATCCGAAAAAGTGCATTTGTATAATTTTTTTAAATAACAAAAGAATATAGTAAAATGGTGTTTATATTATCTTATAGTGTACATTTAGCACTAGCCCTAACAAAAGTTTAAAGAGAATATTTGAGTAGTTTTTGAGACTTTTTGCTTTTTGTTAATTTTTAATATTGCATATATTCACTCGATATGTTACTAAAACTACTAAAATGTTAAAAAACTGTACATAACCTTAATGCATAAACAAATTATGGATAATAAATTTTATATGACGAAATATATATCGTCGCCATGTTTGGAGTGATACTATAACCTTTATTGAGGGAAGAAAGTTTTAAATCCCAAATGGATTTATTAAATTTTGATTCATAATGAAAAACAAACACATAGATTCGAGATTTCAATATTCGTAATAAAAATTGCAATTCAACAGTTTCCATAGAAACCGAAGCAATTTACTCTTAATGGTGCTATAGTAAAAGCACCTATAGTAAATACCATAATATTATGCTACAGAGTCAGAGTGTTATCATCATATGTGTTGAGAATCTGCGGATTTTCCGAACAGAACGAGTTTCTACATTCACCCAGTGCACACAAAAGAAGGAATTATTCTCCTATGGTTATCGGAAAAATGCGATTTGTGTGAAATAGTCTGTTAAATCAGACAGTAGCTATAGCGGAACATATTGGTAATGTCGCGGCTGTGAACGTCTGTTTAAGAGCGCGCCTAGAGAGCAGCGCTCGGCGGCAATCAAGGGAGTCGGCGGAGGCAGCGGAGCAAGGAAAACGCCGCCCAATCCCTGGTGGCGAGCTGGCCGGAGAGCCAGCAGCCGGGTTACGAGTCTGCAGCGCCGCCCGCTTTAAGAGCGGGCGCCGCCAGCCCGAACGCAGTAAGCTAGAGTTTTGGTGATTGTGTGAAGTAGAGCTAAGAGATACGTACTGAGTTAATGTGATTGTTGGCCCGGCAAATTATTTGGAATTCTGTATTGATTATCTGTTAGACCCTGCTAGTTTTGGTACATCTCCTGGACATTTGGTATTCGACTTTGGCTGTTGTGATTTGGTACATTCTTTTGGTCTTGGAAATGTACCTGATGTACTTTCTGTGTTAATAAATCTGTGTTGGTTAAAGCGTGTATTATTCCGAACATAACAGATAAGGCAGCCGAAATCCTTTTTTGTCGATTTGTACAGTAAAGAGATAATGAACGAGAGCACAGGATGATCTTTACTACCAGGTACATTCAAAGTCGATGATAAAGCCTAAGTTTTGTCTAGCATAAACCCACATAAATGTGATGCAGCCCGCATATAACCCGCATGTAACATGTGACATGCATGCTAATGCATGTCACAAGAGTCATCAAGTTTGGGAAGACAAAACGTTTCTAAGAATTGGGACACTCGTGCAAATTTAGCACACTCGTGCAAAATTAAAATAATACGAAATGCACCTTACTTCATATAATGAAATGGCGTTCTAAAGCATGCAGCTGCAAAAACGTTTGACTGAAGTGCTCTTCTCTAGGCACACATAGCTCTGAGTATACGCGTGATAATTCTCCTGAAACTGACGAGGCTGGGAATATTTCATTTATCGTTCAAAATTTCACCCAAGAGGAAGCCGTCGAAACGTTTTCTTATTATGCCGAAGAAAGTAAATAATTTAATGTGGCTTTTAAATAAAATAAGAAACATCAAGAACGTTTGCTTCAACGGACATCATTTCCTAATTTTAGATAACGAAAAATATTCACAGGCTAAATCTAAAATTAGAAAGATTCGCAATAAATCCACAATGTACTGCTGTACTGAGAGTAAGATGTCACAATTTATTTACATTTTGTGAAGTGAATATCCGGAGTTACCTTACATTTACTTATCAGTATCATCTAATACACAGCCTTATGCGTTTTGTCCACTCTGCCTGTCCAATGCGCATTATACGAGGTATGGATGTACTGCGGGTTGCATAATGAAATTGTTTGTAAATGTCTATCCTTTCCCGCCCCCCCATCTCAAAGAATTGTACCCCCAGTGTATTATTTTTACCGCAGTAATTGACTAGTAATAACGTATACCAAGATCTGTTGAAATGTCATCGTTTCCAAGATTTAAACTGGAACGCAAAAACACATACACGAACACAATTATACGTATTCATCAATTTCTTTTGAATATTAATATTTTCGGCAATGGGTATCTTTCTGTGACTGTTTACACCGACAAAAGATATATAATAGTATTACAAGTAATAATAATTATATTTATTATAGGTTGATTTTAATACCAAAAACATGTATATTTATGCACACATTTTCGAGAAATGGAAAAAATAGCAATTTTTAATCTGTAGTTCGCTTGGTAATTGGTTTCGAAAAAAGTTGTATATAAAAGTTGTAGGAATTTACAACTTCTTTAGAGTTGATATGAATCATTTTTATACAGGTCTTAAGGTTGAAACGCTGCAGAGAAAACAGAAAAAAGTCAGACAAATACCGCTTTTTCGGGTCTGTAGGAGTTACCACAGGGTCTGCAAGGTCGAAAACGTGAGGTTTTCACAACATATCCAAAGAAAACATACCCAAATTTTCATTGGATGTCAGAAAGTTATAGTACGAACTAAGATATACTTAATACACTCCAGTGAAATTAACAATATTTTTTTAGTTTCTGACGGATTTAAGAAGCCTAAAACTAACGTATTAACGCAACCCGTTATATTGTTTTATAAAATTCCTTTTGGTAAAGTCATTACGCGAAAACTAACACTCGTAAATGACACCATAAAAGGAATGAAAACATAAAAAAAAAAAACCTACAAACTAACATAATTTCCTTGTATATTAATTCACGCTCACAAAAAAAACGTGTAGCTATTTAAACATTCCACATTTACATGTGACTAACCTTCCTGAAAGGGTCATAGACGGCGTCCTTGGTGTGTACGAACATGAAAGTGAGGAGATGAACGAGGTGTTGGGCCGCTAGCACGTAGCCGCCCTGCCTCTCCAGCCACGCGGGCGCGGTGCGCGTCCACAGCCGCGCAGACGGGCGCCATAGCAGCAGCGGCGCCGCGGCGCGGGCGTGCAGGGCGCGTAGCCAGCGCGGGCCGTCGCCCAGGTCCACCACGCCCACCGCCCGGCCCCCGCCCACGCCCGCGCCCCCCAGCGCCCACTGCACGCCCGCCACGGGCGGCCCCGCCCCCTCCCACGGCACACACACGCCCCGCGCCTCCACCCCCGCCCACGCCCCCCACAGCGCCACCGCCAGCGCCAGAGCTCGAAGCCCCGTCCCCGCGCCCCGCCGCCTTCCCCGCGACCCCGCCCCCTCCCACGTCACACACACGCCCCGCGCCTCCGCCCCCGCCCACGCCCCCCACAGCGCCAGCCCCAGGGCTCGAAGCCGGGTCTCTTCGTCTCGCAGCCAAGCGCCCATCGCGTTCCTCTGGCGCTGTGTTGGCTTGCCTCGTTGCAACATCGAGGACACACTCGCTTGTACCACGCCAATTACATTCCACGGTCGCAAGGCGCTCTTCAAATAGACTGGAAACATGTGCTGGGAGGCGATTCAAAATCTACATTTAATATGCGTGGCTATAAGCTGACAATGTTCTACCTATGAGAATACAGTGGCAATTTAGTGCGTAGGCAGTTTTGTTTACTACTTACCAGGGCACTATATCTCTATTTTATTTTGTTCAACATCAGCTGTTGTATAGACAGCTCCATTTACATTTCAATAGAAGCTTCGTTTTTACTTTCCCCTTATCGCTTGCGTAGTAGTGAGAAAATTATGTAATGCTGGGGGAAAAAAGACTAATTTTCGGCAGAAAAACACTTATTACCAAGCTCTGTTAACGTAGAAGGAGATAAATTTGTCATTTGCTAAATTTAGAAAAAAAATTCTCAAACACGGAGTTGCCAGAATCCATGTTTTGTCTGTTTTGTTACCAAAAAATCGATGAACATCGAAAAGTCCGTCTGTCTGTAAACAACTCTAGCGGCTAAACTCTTCAACTGATTTTCTCCAAAATTGATATTCCACAATCGATCTAGCTGAGGTCATGGCACCTCGAATTTGAAACTGATATTTTAATGTTGGAAGTGCTTTACGTGAAGCCCCCAGGATATCATCAAAATTTTCAAACAAATTACTCCAACATTTTTGATTAATTTTTGATCTTGGATTGTGTAAAGGACTTTCAAGAGAATGCTGAAAGTATGAATTTCGTTCAAAAAAATGACAATTCGATAATTGTAAAATTTCAAAACATTTTCGGTGTCTTCGTGCAACGACAATTATGAAGATAAATATTTCTTCTTAGTAAAACGTGTTCACCAATTATAGATCTTCAAATAAGATTACGTCCCATTTTTCTGAAATATAAGTAGTTTTTACATTGAAAAATTGGAAACATTTTTATTAAATTTTGACTTTAAAAACTATAAAGGATACTTAAAAGAATGTTGCAAGCTTTATATTTGTTTAAATCTCTGATTTTTTGAAAATTGCAAAAATTAAAAATTTTTCTGCGTCTTTCTCAACAACAATTGTGAAGATATTATTTTTCTTAATGTAATGTGTTCGTCAAAAATTGATCTTCAAACGGCTATGTTGAATTTTTCGAAAAAAATTGTATTTTTGGCATACTTGGACGAATTTCCTGTACTTCGTGATCGTAATTTGAGAAGTGCTGTGAGGTAGTTGCATGCTTACGTAAGTTAGAATTTCGTATTACTTAGTTCGATTCCTACTTTCGATTTTTTTTGTTACACGTTTACAAATTAACCTTTTAGATATTATTTAAAACCAATTTGATAATCCATTTTTTTGTGCATGTTGCGACGTATCTATTTGCATTCTCAGTGTACGGTATTGATGTACTTACTTCCAAGCACATCGCATACCATAATTCAAATTAGGCCAATTAGGTTTTCTCGCTTACAAAACCGATTTAAATGTAATAAGAAAGAAAAATTGCTAGCATTCAAGAAATATCAAATTGGACTGTAACAGTGGCATTCCGGCCCGCGCAACGGCAGCAGCATCTCTGTGAGTTCGGTCTCATTGCTGGGACCAATATTTAAATGTATGAAACGCAGTTGTAATTGTCAAATTTATGTTGAAATGTGCTTAAAAATATTCAGATTTTGCACTAAATCATGACTGAGATGTGTTAATTCAGAGAGAGATTGCGGTATAAAGAGTATTTTCAAAACATTATTAAGGATAATAAAGTATGCACTATTTCGCCACCACTGGCTTATTGCAAATTTTATTTGTTTTAAAGTCAATAAACGCATTCTCCATTAGGTCCTTCGCATAAATTCTGCTCACGACCCCACCCCCAGTATCCACAGCATGAAGATCACGAACTGCGATGATTCCTCCACCTTGCTTCCACAGTCGCTCTCCGCACCTGCCCCTTCCTCCACACACACTCCCCCGCTCCCCCCACTAGCACCAGAGCTCGACATTCGGACCCCGCGACCACGCCCCCTCCCACGGCACACACACGCCCCGCGCCTCCACCCCCGCCCACGCCCCCCACAGCGCCACCGCCTGCGCCAGCCCCAGGTCTCGAAGCCCGGCCCCCGCGCCCATCCGTCTCCCCTGCCCGTCCCGCGACCCCGCCCCCTCCCACACGCCCCGCGCCTCCGCCCCCGCCCACGCCCCCCACAGCGCCAACCCCAGGGCTCGAAGCCCGGCCCCCGCGCAACGCCGCCTTCCCCGCGACCCCGCCCCCTCCCACGGCACATACACGCCCCGCGCCTCTACCCCCACCCGCCCCCCACAGCGCCACCGCCAGCGCGGCCCAGGGCTCGAAGCCCCGCCCCCGCGCCCCGCCGCCTTCCCAGCGACCCCGCCCCCTCCCACGGCACACACACGCCCCGCGCCTCCACCCCCGACCACGCCCCCACAGCGCCACCGCCAGCGCCAGCCCCAGGGCTCGAAGCCCCGCCCCCGCGCCACGCCACCTTCCCCTCGACCCCGCCCCCTCCCACGGCACACACACGCCCCGCGCCTCTACCCCCGCCCACGCCCCCCACAGCGCCACCGCCAGCGCCAGCCCCAGGGCTCGAAGCCCCGCCCCCGCGCCCTGCCGCCTAACTTGCCCACCCTGCACCCCTCGCATCGCGAGCCCCAAGGTTCGAAACCTGGCCTTGCCGCCTTAAAACACTCCCTGACCGCTTATGGCATCAGTCTACCTGGGTGTAAATTCGGCCCCTTGCGACACAGCCTTCTCTTGAGTGACACCGACACGCCATCTGCTTACAACAGTCATTTTCCTCTTTGTCAGAATAAGTCACATCGTTCTCATGGACACTGGTGGTAAACATCTCGAAACGCCTGTTGACACACCATTGTGGCTGGTGTGGCAACACTGAAAATTTTCTTCCGCCGGATATTTTGTGTCTCCGCAATTTGGCATATCATGTTCGTATTCTTGCTTGTTGCTATCAACAATACCCACCTGTACCTCATTCGCACAATATATCTCATCTTATATAGATTTCAATAATGTTCTTCCTCCAAGACATTTGGCGCTGTAATTCACGTGTAAAAATAATAATTATTTTTTCAAATGTAATAAATTACGCTGTGAATTTAAAGTGACATAATTTTATGCAATTAAGAAAACGTCATTTACAAATATATTTATTAAGTATTACATTTATATTCACTCAACTTTATCTGACGAGTGCTACTTTCTTTTGATTCACACACTGCTTACAATTTACAATCCACTCAGCAGCAGAATATAAATAAAAATATAGAATCGCATCTTGCTGTACAAAACGATGGGGAGTTGGCTACTCAGGAATTGTGCAGAAATGGCGGAAATTCGCGTGTCGCCAGGGATATAATCCGGCGAGGGGTGCAGGTAGCTATTATTCCTGACGAGGCAGGATGGACCGCCGTGACGTCATTTGTTACGTATGCGGCCGAAGATTTAGTGACGCGGGAGCCTACGTCACCGAGCATTTCGGAAAGACAGCTTCAGGAAGCGCCACCTGACGGTACGAGACAAGTCAAGGGACACCCAAACGGGTACGTGATTGGTCCGGATCCACCGCGTCGCACCGTGGGAGAGAGCCGCCTTAACTATGAATACGGAGATTCGAAGCTCTCCGGTCTTCCCTTGTTCTGAAACTGGTCGTCGAGCGGTCAACTTCTTCTGAAACTTTTTGTCGTGCGGTCGTCCGTGATTGTGTGCCGAGCTTCTGATTTGGCTCCTCGCAGTTTAGCCGTACGGCTGCCTAAACACCGCCAAGTGTTAGTCGTTGAGTTGAGAGAGACGTTCACCGCCACCAGCTTCAATAAGTACACGCGCGAAATAGTGGCACACATGTGTGGGACGGTTTGTTTGGTTTGGTTTGGTTTTTTCATGTTTCCGGGCGCGTCAACTGCTTGGTGATTAGTCCCGTTAGTGTAGTGCATGTTTTTTCTCGAGAGATGGCGGTGGTCTTCCCCCACTGGATGGCGAGATCCGGCGCCGACCTACCGTCGGCCAGTGGGGTTTTCCCCTAACCAGGACTCTCCCACCAGCGGGGCATCGCCCCAGCCGGGACAAGCTCTCAGCTCCCGACCGGTCTCCCGGAATATGTGGTAGTGTAGTGCGTGTTAGTGTAAGTGTGTGTGTGTAAGGGGGAGAGGATAGCACAAGGAAGAGGAAGGACAGATCGCGCGCGGTCCGTGGCCCGTTTGGTAGGGTACTGCTCCGGCACTCGCCTGGTGTTGATCGGAGAAACCACGGAAAACTACCGATCAGAGCAGCCGGCCGCTAGAATTCTCCTGCAGACAGCGACTGAATTCGACCTAGCTGAAAAGCTAGTGTCGAAAATCCTGCCGCCGTGGGGAGTGGGAACCTAGGACCTCCCGGTTAGAAGCGCTGCAGTGACATCAGTTGATGCACTGAGCAACCGCTACCGGTGTGGGACGGTTTGTGAGAGCGGTCTCTGCGGTTGACGCAAGACAGCGGGAGGCGCGTGATTTCGTACCTGAGGCATCGCTCTCGCCACGCCGCTCCATCGCTGAGGGACGAGGGAGGCCGCCACACCCACTCGCCTTAACGCGGGGACCGGATCCGGTGAACCTTCACTACGTGGGGTGATCTACTGATCTCGTGCTCTACATGGGAGCCCGCCGCCTACCAGCGCCAGCCACGCACAATTCTCGGTGAGATCGCCAAATGAGCTCATGAATGGAACAATGAAAGGTGAAGAGGGAGAGAGAGAGGGAAGGAAGTTGTCATTAGATTATAAGGGCGCAGTAGGCGTGATAATGTATAATGTTGCTTGGGTGATTGTTCTGGGTGGGTTTGATAATTAAATTAAATGATCTTTGGTTTTTCAATTAGAGTATTAATGACTAGAGAATTTGGAAACCCGTACATGCATGCCTCCTTAATCCTTCACCAGATCACAGCCAGCCTACGTGGATGAGAGCAAAACGTTTCTTAATATATATATATATATATATATATATATATATATATATATATATATATATATATATATATATATATTCTAACGCCCCCTCTTCGTGAGGACGCCGGAAAGAATGCTCTTTCGAGCTTTGAAAAATCTCAGCGGGCAGGATCTTTTGGGGTATGAGAAAGTAGCACACCCAGACACAAAATTAGATGAAACAATGATATATATTCTGAAAAATGGCACAAGAGACTCTTTACACTTCACACTCAAGTTGAAAATCTAATCAAAAGAATTTACAACACAAAAAAAATCTTTACTTAATGATTTGCTCGTTATATTGTGACTAATTACCTCCTATCACCCGTGCACGGATTTTTGCTAGATTATTAATCAAGTGAAATTGAACTTTCCCACACTCCTGAGATTGATTACCATTACACGTTATCTGGGATCTTATCGCTATTTTACATTCACAATTTTCCTCATTGTTATGTACAAGATTGAAACAACAACAGTTCCTTCACCAATTTTATTTCCAGAAAACCACAATCCAAATCAAAGCCGTTATACAGTCCAGGTCCCAGTCCACCAGATGAAAAACTCACCGTAGACACAAGCACTTGATCGCAATCACCATTACTCCTAGGCACTTACTCGTCACTCTCGAACTGTTCCACACTGCCTACCGCATCGGGCGAGGCCCTTTAAATATGCCCCCTGAGTCATCAGGGCGAGTCTTCTACTCCCCACCTCCATGGCGGGGCAAGGAGGGGAAAGGCTCCTGCGCTCGTTCGACCGACACGGCCCGGTGACCACAGACAGACGCCGCCGCTTGCCCTGCGCCTGGTGGCGTCTTCCCGAACTTCTCATTTCCCTACTGGTCGTGCTCACGGCGCGACACTACAGCGGCCACAGTGGGCCATTTCGTATTTCGACCCTTGTAAAATTTTTAATATAATGTACGAATTCGTGATTTACTGAAATATTCAGGTAATCTATCGTAATTTTACCATCATTGCAAATATCTGTCTTAAAATTTTCATTTATAATTTTGTTTAGATTTTTATCTGTGTATAAGATTTGACCTAGTTCTTGCAAATAAATAATTTTCTTTGATCTGGTGGTCTTTATATTACAAATAAACTAAATTATATATTGTTATTTTTTTCTAAATCTCCTGCTGTTACCTCAATCTGATGACTTATCTTAACAAGTTCAAATTTGTACATTTGTCTCACGAATAGCTTTACACCTCCTCCACTCCCCTTCTCTTGTTTTATATGTTTACAGAGGGTGCTAAAAATGTATACTCACTTTATTTATTGATTTATTTATTTTACGCCAAAAACAGTTAAAACTGTGTATGAGGAGAAGTGAATTATGGGGAGAAGTGAATTCTGTGCACGTTTTCAAAATTCTGTGATCCCTACACTAAGTCATATACTACGTGAATTTTGAATTAATTAATTAAAAAAACGCTCCGATGTAATAAAATATATTTTCAAGGATATATCAGCAACAAATTTTACAATTTAAAAATACATTCATGTCCAGAAGCAAAACAAGGGGCCATCTCAGAATTTGCTCAATGGATCAGGGAAACTGGACGAAAAACCTGATCGAGATGGGGGTCATTGAACCAGAAGCTGCGATACAATACTTGTTACATATTGTTTAGAATTATACAGCCCAAAAGGTAAATAATATTGCAATGAGGCCATTGCTGGTCGCCGGACCCAAACTCACCCCTCGGTCACGCCAATTAGGACAGTCCCTGATTTGACACGGCTCAGCGCAAGACGCGCGAACATGTGCCTGTCGTTCTAACCAAAGATTTTCGACTAGGGTGGGAGTGTCTCCCGGGGACAGCACTTTAGGCAAAGAGCGGGCGGCTGCCCGCCCACGTTTACACTAGGCACCCGAACAAGCGAATTATAGAGATCCCGGCTACTGCCTAAGTAATCCCATAGGACTTATATAATCATCACGGAGACAGCAGAAAGGACTGCTTTGTTCATTTCTGGTATACTGGCCAAAATACACGCACAACAAAGACCACCAATCAGGCGCCCAGAAAATGACGTTAGTTAGAAAATGCCCTATCGGCTTCCGACTCGTGTCGAATATTCGAGAAACTGAGATTTCGACCAATAACATTTAAAATTCCGATCACGTGAGGGGGCGATGTGCAAAATTAGAAAAGAGAGGGGGGATACGACGCAGGAAGCTCGAGAGAGAGGAGGACTTTTGGCAGAAGACAGATAGAAGGCGAGAGAACGGCATAGAAAGGAGACTGCTGTGTTGAGGAGAGGTAGTTGGAGCCAGCAGTTAGTGTTGGCCGACCAACGGAGTGCAGGCCGCCCCGTTTGAAAGCACGAAACTGGAATTTATTCCATTTCAACGGGCCGGCGTTGATCCGTAAGGATCGATTGTGCAGCCGAGTTATCAAGCCTGACCCGGTACGGAGTGGAGTGGCGTTTGACGGCTTCCTCCGATACCCACCGATCGGAGCCTTTTTTCATCCATTTCCTAACTACGGGCGGCGGATCGGCAAAGGATTGGAACGGGAAGGAACGCTAGCGCCGCACGTATTGCTACTTCCGGCTGGCTGCGCCCTGCTACAACGTGGTTTGCAGCAGCGTTTGTTTTGAGGACGACTTGAGATGTGCAATCATCGAAAGAGGTAGACTCAACGACTATCATTTTGTATTAATTATAAAGACATTAAAAAAAGAGTCATCTAATGTAAAAAAAATAATATAGAGTTTAATTTAAGAGACTTTCCGACCAAATTGTATCAGAAAAAAAAGCAATCAACGTCTTCTCGCCATTCAGGCGATTGACACTTAAGCTGGAACATAACCTTGTAATTATTGTAAAGTAGTAATAGTAGCAAACCCAGTGCATGCCCTCATTCAAGAGTGCTCACCCCTGAGGTTCTCATATGCCGGTGCCAGGTGACAGGTTTGGCGCCCAGGGCCCGTTTGGCGCCCATCATTTATAAATTTAACGCGCGCACCTGTCAGCTGATTACCGACACACTTCCGTGTGACGGTGTTTTCCCCCCTTTTTGTGAGGTATCCGGCCCGCGTGCTGCGCGCATTGCTCACATGCGTGGGTTGCCGTATGCGGCAGGACGGGTTCATCACAATATATTAAATATCACTGTTAAAATTAATGTTACTTTCCTTGTGATGCTCAGTATAGTCTCTAATTGTATAGAAACAGTTATGCAGCAGAAACGATTTCATTTTGGATTAAAACTTTTTTATCGAATTTAATCGTTTAATGTCATCTGGCAAATACTTTAGTAAGATATATTTATTTAAAATATTTTAAAGTTTGACCGGAAAGCAACAGTAATGTGTTTTGTGATGTTCTGTAAAGAGATGTGGCTCGCATGCGTTAAGCTATTGTTTCTACGCGGTAGGTCATACTACAGTAAACAAAACGAAAACAAGCTGTGCGACAAATTGACGATGAACGAAATGAAGACAAGATAATTTCAAGCGTCCAAATCGAGAGCAGAATAAAAATATTTAATCACGCTCTGTAACAGATGTGTTCGCTAGCGTTGCTACAACAAAATCGAGCCAAGATTGTTGTTTGAGCAGCGGAAAGCAATGAAATGGTATTGAAAAAATGAGAATATTGTTGAAGTTCCACGGTAATGGAGACGTGTCATTGTGCTCCAATTTGAACTTTACGGGGACATAGCTCTTTTGGAATTGAAATCAACTAAAAAACACTTGCATTGTTAAATGTATGTGCTTTTGAATATTTTAACACTCTACTGTTGTGTACTCTACTGTATCTACTGTTGGGTAAATTATAGAATACCCTGCATTCGTTTTAACACTATTATTGTGTGCAAATAAGAATAGACGTTTCGTACTCTCTATTTAAATGAGTGTAATAAAATGTTTGATGCTTAAAGTTACATATAATGTATAAAAACTATTTTACAAACTAAAATAAAATAAAAAGACTTACATGACTTATACACTTTGAAGAATCGTCTATAGTTTAGTTTTGGCCCTGGGATGAGTCTTCTGAATCCTGGTGAACTTGTGGCAATTTGGGGAATGTGTAAGAACTTTCAATACATTGATGACTTGCTGTGAGAATATGCTTGGTATCAGAAGATGCCAAGAGCGCATGCAGGAAATGTTACATATTTTGTTGCCTACTATTTTTTGTGAGTAGTGTGTTCGCGAAAGTAGCGACATTCTTCATGCCTTTCTTCTCATGCTGCTGTGTATAACAACATTTGTGCCCACGTGGGGGGCACACTGTACCCGCCAACATAGTTGCGGCCCACTATGGACGCTGCAGGGTTGCGCCGGGGGGCGCGGCCAGTCGGGAAATGAGGAGTATGGGATGACGCCACCAGGAGCAGGACAAGCGGCGGCGCTTTTCCGTGGCCACCGGACCGCGTCGGCTAGGCGGTCACAGGAGGGGCATTTCCCCTCGATGCCCCGCCACAGAGGCGGGAAGTAAGAGACTCGCTTAGATGCCTCGGGTCGTATTTATAGGGCCTCGCCCGGGGCGGTAGTCAGTAGAACATTTCTGGAACAGCAAGCGAGTGCCTAGCAATAGTGGTGAGTTCGGTTTTGAAGTGCGTGCGTTACGGTGAGTGTATTCTTCTGGCGGACTGGAACTTGGCTTGTATTTCGGGCTTGCTTTTGATTGTGGCTTTACTGAAATAAACTTGTGGTGAAAGAACTGTTGTTGTTTAACTTTGTACATAACACATGCTTCCTCGCTTAACTGCCCTGTAGGAAGCAGAAATGTTTCCATGACGTCAGTTACATGAATTAAAATTTTGTGGACACTGCTGGCATTTTGAGCCATCCACAGTGTTCCATGAATTTTCTGCTGTTTCATAGGATTTTCTAGGACTTTCTAAATTTTTTGTTCAACTCGTAACCGCCAGACATGGCTAGTAAAATTACTGAAAACCATGATATTAATGTTTCGTTAACCTCAGTGATTTCTGCTGCTTGGATCCTTAAAAAATCGCCTAGCTGTGTTTCCATCATTTGTAAGCCTGGTACCCTGTTTCACAATATCCCCAACTAAATCAGTTTCCTGTCGAAAGTTTGAAATAAATTGAATTTTCTTTCTTAAAATGCAGGTTTGTTTTCATACCCACGAAATTGCCAAGTTTTAAAACTTAATCTATACGATATATGCAATATGCAATGAAAAAATCGAAAGGGTGCTTGTAAAAAGGACAATCCATATAAAAAATGCTTAAGTTGCAAGGTTTTTGCAAAACAGCGCCTATTTTGATTATCTCGTTTGTTCTCGCATTGCAAATGTAGCAACTCTGTGTAGATAGATTTTCTGCCAATGTGTTGGCTATTTTTCCATCCAGCATGGTTTTCAGCAGTGAATGATGTACATAAATTTCCTTTCCATTGGTTGCAGTGCACGTTTGCTTCAATGCTAATATTTGTCTTTCTATGTATTCATTCTCCTGAGCAATGACATCATGAGTTTCTTTTATGAAATGAAATTTAATTGGCATGCAAAATCGTGTTGACGAAGAACGAGGATTTTGCCAAATTATTTGTTCGACATTCTTAGTTTTTGCTGACTTTTTTAAAGGAAATATCAATGTTAACAACAAATCAGAATCAGTAGAATGAATCGTTTGAGCATTCAAGACATTTTTGTTTGTACTTTGAGTAGCAGGAACTTCTACCAAAACCCCATTTTTATATGATTTCCAAATGGGAATTATTGTGCTCACTAACAATTGTACTGAGAACTTCGTTCTGTAATAAGCATAAAGGATGTGCGGTATGATCGAGTAGACTTTGTAATTCAACTTCAGCTTATGTCTCCGAAATAACTGTATCTTTGGGGTAGCTCTGCTGTTTCACTTTTAACACTTTGTAATAGGCCGGGTATATGTCTCCTTCGCACTTTTACTTAATCGAATATATTGTGACTTGCTCATTTTTGCATCTACAATCAATGCCAGGGCTTCTTCTGGAGTGTAACGCTGAACATTCTTCTTTGGCACGTGTACGCGGTTCATTGTTTTTAAAGTAAGAGGAATTGAAATAATAGCCTGTTTTATAACTTGAGCCACATTTCGTTTGCTTTGTTTTGTAAAAAGTTTGTGTTATAAACGCAAGCTCTTGGGGGCTGTGGCTCTCAACTTCTCGAGTCACAAAAATTATTTTATGACATTTCTTGCAAACCATAATACACTCCATCATTCGAAGTATCCCTGCCTGACAGAAGATTATCAATTACCTTCACAACTTCACCACGAATCCAAATCAGAATGGATAACGTCGGTATCTAACCTCACAATAGCCCGATGCACCGGACTGCACTGACGCGATCGTTAGATCAGTTTAGGGCGCCTCGAGTGCGCCCTGGTTCCGTGTGATTGTGAGAATTGAACATGCGCTTCTTTGCACTGGTGCGCCCTAGCAGTCGAATGGAACA
This sequence comes from Teleogryllus occipitalis, assembly GCA_011170035.1. Taxonomy (NCBI): domain Eukaryota; kingdom Metazoa; phylum Arthropoda; class Insecta; order Orthoptera; family Gryllidae; genus Teleogryllus; species Teleogryllus occipitalis. The sequence goes on from BLKR01003359.1 coordinate 118,048, forward strand.
CGAAAGCTGCCGTGAGTGCGCACTGCGTGCACAACCAGTGCGGCGAATGGAAATGGCTCTCAGACGCAGGATTGCCGAAGGGTATAGTTTAGATGTATAGTTTGACTGAAGTCTTAAGTTAAACGTAACTGCGCACCGAAATAACGAAGTCTGCCCGTGGAAGACCCGCCTACGGGAGCAGTGCCTCTTCGAGGAATGTCACCGGGAGCGGTAGCTCAGTGCATCAACTGATGTCACTGCAGCGCCTCTGACCGGGAGGTGCTAGGGTCGAGTCCTGACGGCGGCAGGATTTGCGACACTAGCTTTTCAGCTAGGTCGAATTCAGTCGCTGTCTGAAGTAGAATTTTTGCGGCCGGCTGCTCTGATCGGGAGGTTTCCGTGGTTTCTCCGATCAACACCAGGCGAATGCCGAAGCAGTACATCAGTGACATAAGTTAATGCACTGAGCTACCGCTCCCGGTGCGTCTAGACGCACTCTGTTTACAAAACATCAGTTCGCTTAATGGGAACTAGGGAAGGTAGTCGCCAACCTGCACGCCCAGAAATGGGTTGGGGGTATGAAACAATTTGTTTCCTTGATTTTGTTCAGTGCTTTCTTACAGGGATATAAATGTACTTTTTTGACTGTCGAAAGACTACAAATCAACGTTTTTTAGCCGTTATTTCCCTTCGCCCCGTAACCGCCTTCTTCATTTACGACGCCAGCCAAATGTACATTTCCGCCAATCCACTCTACCCTACATTAATTGTCCTTTCAAGCAACAGAGATTCGCAATGCTTCATAATAGTCGCAAACCCATGGGAACCGAGTGTAGTTTTTTGTTTGATATCCTTTTTTACGTTAAGAAATGAACGTTTTTTACGTTAATGAAATGTTTGCCAAGAATTTAAACTTCCTGAAAATATTTGAAGAAAATATCTCAATCAGAAACACGATATTAATATATCCATGTTTCAGGGGGAAAATATAGATGCTTTAAAATAATTGTTTCTTTTCCTTTAAACAAACATAACAACAATAACTATTGTAATTCCTGTCTGTCGTGAATAAGTTGATCAGAGGCTGAAAGAAAAGGCTGTCCGTCCGTCCATCTCATTGCCTGCCCGACCGTAAGTCCGTTCGTCAAGTCCGTCCGTCTGACAGTCAGCCTGTCAGTTAGTCGGTCTGTTTGTCCGGCAGCCTGTCCGTCCGTCAGTCCCTGTCAGTCAGTCAGTCCGTCCATCCGTAAGGCCGTCCATCAGTCAGTCCGTCCGTCCGTTCGTCCGTCCGTCAGTCCATCCGTCCGTCAGTCAAGCAGTCATTCTGTCCGTCAGTCAGTCTGTTTATCCGTCAGTCTGTTCGTCAATCAGTCTGTCTGTCAGTCAGTCTGTCCGTGAGTCAGGAAATTTAGATGGGGAAATACGTAAGGAACTCCCTACAATGATTTTGCCAATATAAGAAAACAAATAAGACATACAACATTAATTAATTTACCAAGTAAATTGAAGATAAAATATACAACAATTCCATTAAGCACCAAATGAATGTAGTCTGTTACACTAAAGGCAATGATTTGCAATCACACACAGTAAAACATGCTACGGATAAAATACAAATAAGTGTTTGTGAGTACATTTAGTGGCTTCATAGATTAACACAATGAAAGCCACAGACAATGGTATTCATGTGCACAATGCACTAGTTTACCCCTACGCAATCTGAAGGTCCAGCGGTGGCGGTAGGCTGAGTGAAGACAGCTCTCGGTTTCATTGGACGTTGGCGGTAAGGGTGCCAACGCAGTGGCAACTTGTTGCTAGAGGGAGCGTAGCTGCGAGGTAGTCGTTGTGACGCACCTCGGAGAGAGACAGCGGTGGCGGTAGGCAGAGTAAAGTCGGCTCTTTATTTCTTTGGACGTTGGCGGTGAGAGTGGAGAACGCATTGGCCACTTGTTGGTAGGAGGTGCTTAGCTACGAGGGAGTCGTGACGCTGTTTGGAAAGGGCAGCGGTGGCGGTAGGCTGAGTGCAGACAGCTCTCGGTTTGATTGGACGTTGGTGGTAAGGGTGCCAACGCAGTGGCAACTTGTTGCTAGAGGGAGCGTAGCTGCGAGGTAGTCGTTGTGACGCACCTCGGAGAGAGACAGCGGTGGCGGTAGGCAGAGTAAAGACGGCTCTTTATTTCTTTGGACGTTGGCGGTGAGAGTGGAGAACGCATTGGCCACTTGTTGGTAGGAGGTGCTTAGCTACGAGGGAGTCGTGACGCTGTTTGGAAAGGGCAGCGGTGGCGGTAGGCTGAGTTCAGACAGCTCTCGGTTTCAGTGCTCGTTGGCGGTAAGAACGGCGAACGCAGTGGCCACTTGTTGCTAGAGGGAGCGTAGCTGCGAGGGAATCGTTGTGACGCACCTCGGAGAGAGAGAGAGAGAGAGCGGTGGCGGTAGGCAGAGTAAAGTCGGCTCTTTATTTCTTTGGACGTTGGCGGTAAGAGCGGAGAACGCAGTGGCCACATTGTTGCTAGAGGGAGCGTAGTTGCGAGGTACTCGTTGTGACGCACCTCGGAGAGAGACAGCGGTGGCGGTAGGCAGAGTAAAGTCGGCTCTTTATTTCTTTGGACGTTGGCGGTGAGAGTGGAGAACGCATTGGCCACTTGTTGGTAGGAGGTGCTTAGCTACGAGGGAGTCGTGACGCTGTTCGGAAAGGGCAGCGGTGGCGGTAGGCTGAGTTCAGACAGCTCTCGGTTTCAGTGCTCGTTGGCGGTAAGAACGGCGAACGCAGTGGCCACTTGTTGCTAGAGGGAGCGTAGTTGCGAGGTACTCGTTGTGACGCACCTCGGAGAGAGAGAGAGAGAGCGGTGGCGGTAGGCAGAGTAAAGTCGGCTCTTTATTTCTTTGGACGTTGGCGGTAAGAGCGGAGAACGCAGTGGCCACTTGTTGCTAGAGGGAGCGTAGTTGCGAGGTAGTCGTTGTGACGCACCTCGGAGAGAGACAGCGGTGGCGGTAGGCAGAGTAAAGTCGGCTCTTTATTTCTTTGGACGTTGGCGGTGAGAGTGGAGAACGCATTGGCCACTTGTTGGTAGGAGGTGCTTAGCTACGAGGGAGTCGTGACGCTGTTCGGAAAGGGCAGCGGTGGCGGTAGGCTGAGTTCAGACAGCTCTCGGTTTCAGTGCTCGTTGGCGGTAAGAACGGCGAACGCAGTGGCCACTTGTTGCTAGAGGGAGCGTAGCTGCGAGGGAATCGTTGTGACGCACCTCGGAGAGAGAGAGAGAGAGAGCGGTGGCGGTAGGCAGAGTAAAGTCGGCTCTTTATTTCTTTGGACGTTGGCGGTAAGAGCGGAGAACGCAGTGGCCACATGTTGGTAGGAGGTGCTTAGCTACGAGGGAGTCGTGACGCTGTTCGGAAAGGGCAGCGGTGGCGGTAGGCTGAGTGCAGACAGCTCTCGGTTTCAGTGGACGTTGGCGGTAAGGGCGAACTCAGTGGCCACTTGTTGCTAGAGGGAGCGTAGCTGCGAGGGAATCGTTGTGACGCACCTCGGAGAGAGAGAGCGGTGGCGGTAGGCAGAGTAAAGACGGCTCTTTATTTCTTTGGACGTTGGCGGTGAGAGTGGAGAACGCATTGGCCACTTGTTGGTAGGAGGTGCTTAGCTACGAGGGAGTCGTGACGCTGTTCGGAAAGGGCAGCGGTGGCGGTAGACTGAGTGCAGACAGCTCTCGGTTTCATTGGACGTTGGCGGTAAGGGTGCCAACGAAGTGGCCACTTGTTGCTAGGGCGAGCGTAGCTTCGAAGGAGTCGGAGAGGGCAACGGTGGCGGTAGGAAGGGTTAGTTGTCCGCAGGGAGCACGAGTAAACGCCTGTCTCTATCGTCAGGCAACCAAGCTCAGCATGGAAGCATTGCGAAGAAACGCAGCAGCTTCATTGGAATCAATTATATGACATGGTTAAAGAGATCAATCGCGAATTACATGTTTAATTTTCTAATTCTATAGCAGAAAATAATTTATGAGAAAACAAGCAAAAATTTACATCCTTGTGTGTGACAAGCGCAAACAAAATTGTCCTCAAATTGTTTTTGGATTCCCGCGTTGAATCCCGAAATGATGTTTTCGAGATTCGGAAATTCATTGTTTCGCATCCAGAAAACAGGTACAAGAAGTCCTCGCATCCATATATCCAGTCAATCAGGCTCTGGAAGGGATTCTGGGTTTCCTGAATACAGAAGACAGTCGTAAATTAGAACGTCAAGAATTGGAACACTCATTAATAAGAATGCAATAGGGTAAAATATTACTTTGTAAAAACAATCATTTGCCCTTGTTTCCTATTGTGCTGTGCTGTCAACACAACGCCCAACAATAACAGTGCTCCAAACATCGAGGAATGTGCATCACTCTTCAGTCTGCAACGTAAAATCGTGAGAGTTACACATTGCAGTTCATTTCTTTCTACGTTCTAAAATAACGCGTTATTTTCCAATTTTTAAATTATTTAAAATTCGAAATACCTCCGGACCAGATGATTTATGAGTTTTAACTCTCTACTGCTTATATTTAATTTGCTCTCGCAGTGCTTCTTGAAAATGACGCGCAAGTGCTCACACGAAAAAGATATGCCAACAAAGAGACATTCGAAAGCGCCCCTGGGTCCTCAGTTCCTCGTTCTGCGCGCGCCGAGGGGTCGCTTCGGCCTAGGGGGTGGCACCAACGCGCGCAGCGGGGCACGCAGTCCTCTGCGCATCTGCGCACGCGCAGCACCCCACCGCCTGCGCACTAGCGAAGCAGCGCAGCGCAAAGCTTTGCTCATCTGCGCACGCGCAGCGCCCCACTGACTGCGCGCGATCTCTGCGCAGAAGGCGGCGGCGGCCAGCGCCAGCCCCGCGCAGAGCAGCGCCAGGTGCGGCCGCAGATCCTGCAGCTCCAGGGACCGGGGTTCGTCGCTTTGCGCCTCCGACCCCGCCTCGGTACTATGTCGAAGTCTATCGTTGTACAGACGCCAGTACATCGCCCATACTCTGTGGAATCTGTCATCCCACTCTAGATAAAGTCCCGCATCTCTGAACTGTATCATCTTGAGATTAACTGCTTCGATCCACGGCCAGTTCCTGGAAATTTATAAGTAAATGGAGATATTTGGAAGAGGTATATTTAGGAAGTAGAAGGGTATATTTAAAAAAATGTAGATGACTATGGAAGTATTGCAACGTAAAAGTAGACATTAAACTCAGAAATCGGTGTAAGAAGACTTAAGATGGATTTTTTGGGGGAATCGCTCAGCGAAGAGCAACAAATTTTTGTAGTAGTTGTCAAAAAGAACAAAAACTTTAGGCTATTGTTTTAAGGCAAACCCTTCCAAGTCGCTTGTATTTTTAATTCCCTTTTCGTTGGCACGTTTAACAAATGGGAAATTGTCCTTTGTTTTGCTAGTAATAGAAAACCAAATATTGCTCCAAATATAGCTCTCTTCTCTTATAGATATTGCATAGAATTTTTATTCTTTTGTCACAATGAAATCAAATTAAACTAGGAGCGCTGAAACAGCATATACTTTTTCGCCCTTAGGGACAGTTACCTAATATTATTATTCAGCGTTTGCGTGCGAATTAACATATCTTATCCAAAATTTTTTAGAACTCACTACAAATCTTAGAATATTAAATGCGAAAACTGATTATTTTCAAGCAAATATCAACACATATTTGACAATTAAAACGTCGTTTTATACAGCTATATCGTGGCAACAATGAGACGGGGTTTTTAGAAAATTCAACTGCAACTTACGATACTAACACATACGATACCAATTTCTCCCTCAGAAACCTCCAAAAACAGAACCCAAATTTTAAAAAAAATCAGCCGATTTCGACAATATATCCAAGAAAGCACTTAAAGAATTAAGCAAAAACTCTGTAGCCGCAATAACTGAACTATTTAATGCAGCTTTAACACTACAATATTTCCTACAAAGTTGGAAAACAGCCATAATTTTACTCATCTGCAAACCAGGAAAAGATTAAAGAAATCCATTAAATACAGACCAATTAATCTTCTTCAATCCATCGCTATACGTTTTGAAAAATTGTCACTAAGTTGACTGATTATTTTTTTAAAAGATAGCAAAACACTACCGGACTTCTAGTTTGGCTTCCGATTCAAATACTCACCCAACCACCAACTACTGCGCCTAACTGAATCTATAGCCACAGCATTTCACAAACGAAAACACACACTAGCAATTTTCTTGGGCATAGAAAAGGCCTTCGACACAGTTTTGCATACTGATCTCCTGTACACGTTACAGCAACTTGGAACTTCACAATATCTATTTAACATTATCCATAACTTTCTGTCCAACAGAAATTTTAAAGTTAAAATAAACAATACACTTTCAGCACAACATATAATAGACGCAGGTGTCCTGTCTGTCTCCTCTCCTCTTCAATATCTATTTATCAGATATTCCTCAACCTCACACCTTTTGCTGATGACACGGCACAATAACATATACCACAATACCATGGCTACCAAACCTAACACCACTTTAGTTCCTAGGACTAACAATAGACACAAAATTAACATGGAAAGCACATATCACAAACGCAGTAAACAAATCATATCCAAAAATTATAAAACTCAATCCCTTGTCAAATTACAAATCTTCTCTTAGCATTGAATGTCCGTCTGTGAACACTGCTAGCGCATAAACTATGTGTACAATCTTTTCCAAATTGAAGAAACCCCTGTTGATCTGGCTTTAGTTGAATCTTTGAGATCTTGATAAACATTCTTTAACATTTTGCGGTACTTTACATAAAGCTCCCAAGACATTTTCAAAATTTTCTAAAAAAGGCACCAAATTTTGTCTTTAAATTCCTTTTAAGAATAGAGAAAAAAATTATAGAGGTGGCAAGTTTGAATTTGTTTCCGCATTTTCCTACAACTGCAAAATTAAAGACATGTATTCTTCATTCAAAATTTGTTGTGCATAAATAGTTCTTTCAATAAGGTCATGTACATTTTTTCCGAAATTTTAGTCGTTTTCCCGCAACCGTGGATGGTATATTTGCAATTTTTAAAAATTACAAAAACAATATTTCCTCAAAAACGGCACCAAATTTTTTCTTTAAATTTTTGGTAGGGTTAGTGCCAAACGAACCCTATACCATGACATAAACGCCATATTGCTCTATTCTTTCATTTTTTCAAAAAATTTAAATATAAAATTTTTTGACTTGTTCCTCACGTCGGTAACATTTACATTAAAGGCAATTTCTTCACTTTATTATATTTCTGAGTACATGTGCTTTAAATAATGTAAAAAATTGTTTTTCGAAAACTCAATCGTTTTCTGCCCAAATTAGCTCAAAATTCCGCATTTTCAGAAACACTCGAACGCCTTTTTTCTCAAAAATTGCTCCAAATTTTTTCTTCAAATTTTTCTAATAGATATTTCTATGTGCGCTGTTAAATATGACGTAAAGTTCATTTTCGTGTATTCCTTTGTTTTTTAAAAATTACACAAATGTAATTTTTTTGAAGTACCTCTCACTCCCTTAATATGGACATTTTCATCGATTTGTATGCATTATTAAAAACTCAAAAGATTTCTGTGAAAAGGAGCTTCAACTTTCTCATTTACAGTAATGGTTAATCGCCATCTTCTAATTTTTTCAGTGAAAACTTCTATTTAGAACGAGCTTTCACTCTTCTTTAATATTCTTGAAGTAATATTTCGGATTTACTTCTAAGAAAGCAAAAAGTTGAGAAATTGTCAAAAAAATGTATTTAGGGCGACGATAGATGGCAGCTGGCCAGAGAATGGAACCAGACCACACCAAGGAAATTCGAAAACTATACTGCGAGAATGTCTCTGCCATTCTATAGTAGCTGTAGTTACTTTCTCGTATACATACGTATATATATATATATATATATATATATATATATATATATATATATATATATATATATAAATGGAGTAATATATGTACATATGTAGTATTGAGAAAGTTAAGTAATGCTGCAGAGAGTCGATTTCGATATTTCAACATAAAGACACGTTTTAAGGTCCCGATAAGGTCCTGATACCGAAAAAGTGGTTCTTTTCAAAATGTCCGTCCTACTGTCCTTCTGTCCGTGTTTCCGTCCGTCCGTCTGTGAACACTGCTAGCACCTAAACCATGTAAACAATCTTTTCCAAATTGAGGGATGACCTGTCAATCTGGCTCTAGTTGAAGCTTTGGGATTTTGAAAAACATTCTTTAATATTTGGGGGCACTTTACATGAAGCCCCCTGGACATTTTCAAAATATTCTCAAAAACTGTTTCAAATTTTTTCTTTATATTTCTTGTAAGAAGAGAATAAAATACGCTTATAAAGATTGCATTGGTGCGATTTTCACGGTTAACTCTAAAGTTTCGAAAATTGCAAAAGTTTGAATTTTTCCGGCGTCTTCCTAAAACTATAAAATTGAAGATAGAGATTTTTCCTCTAAATGAAATTTATTGCCATAAATAGTTGTATCATAAAGCTTATATTCATTTTTTCGAACATTTTAGTACTTTTCATGCAATAGTGTGAAATATTTGCAATTTTTAAAAAAAAATACAAAAACACGATTTTCTCAAAAACGACTCTAAATTTTTTCTTTAAATATTTGGAAGAATTAGTACCAAGTGCACCCTATCCGATGAAATTAACGCCATGTTGCAGTATTCCTTTGGTTTTTCAAAAATTACAAAAAATAAATTTTTTGACCTGACTCTCACGTCCGTAATATTTACATTAGAGGCGAATTCTTTACATTATTGAATTAATGAGTACATTTGCTTTAAATAATATTGAATAAATTTTGTTTAAATAATATTGCTTTAAATAATATTGAATCAAGCACAACAGTTTTCGTTAAAATTAGCACAAATTTCCGCATTTTCAGAACCACATAAACTTTATTTTCTCAAATATGACTCCAATTTTTTTCTTCAAACTTTTCTAATGGATAGTGCTAATTGCACAGTTTTATATGACATAAAATTCATTTTGGGGTATTCTTTCGTTTTCCAAAAATTACACAAGTGTATTTTTCTTAAATTCCTCTCGCAACTTTAATATTGACATTTCCATAAGTTTGAATGCATTATTACATTTGTGAGTAGAAGTACTTAAAATAACTTTAAATTAGGTTTTTCGAAAATGCAATAGATTTCAGAGAAAAAGAGTTTCAACTTTCGCATTAACAGTAAAGCTTAATCATCATTTTCTCAAAAACGACAACGAATTTCTAAATGAAAACTTCTTTTTAGGACGATTTTCTTCTCTTCTTTAATATTCTTGAAGTAAGAATTCTGTTGTACTACCAGAAAGGCAAAAAGTTGAGAAATTGTCAAAAAAAATGTACTTGGCCGACGATAGATGGCAGCTGGTCAGAGAATATTGCAAGACCTTGAAGTCAGGCCCCACCAAGGAAATTAGAAAAATTTGGTACGAGAAAGTCTCGATCGATTTCCCGCAGCATTACATATCTTTCTTGTATATTACAACGTATATACGTATGTATACGAGAAAATCGAACATAGGTGCTACAGAATGGCACAAAGTTTGTCGTAGTAAAGTGTTGTAATTTCCTTGGTTTGGTCTGCCTTTACGGTGTGCTCCATTCTCTTGCCAGCTTACCATCTATTACTGCCCAAAGTAAATTTTTTTGGCATTTTTTAACTTTTCGGTTTCCTAATGGTCGAGACGAAATATTACTTTAAGAATATTACAGAAGAGTAAAACATCCTAAAATTGCATTGAAAATTTTCATTGATCAATTTTCATTTAAAAATTTAGAGCCGTATTAAAGAAAATGGCGTTTAAGCTATATTGTAACTGCGAAACTTGTTCTTTTTTACAGGATTCTATTGAGTTTTCGAATAACGTCGTTTGAAGAAATGTGCAGCACATCCACTCGCAAATGAAAAAAATGTATACAAATCTCTCGAAATGTGCATATTAACTGCGTGAAAGATATTTAAAACTAGAGGTTCTACTGAATGGCACACACTTCCTCGTTGTAAAGTTTTCTAATTTTCTTGGTGTGGACTGGTACAGTACATTCTTGCCTTTCCTTCTTGCCTGCTATCATTTATCGCCGCCCAAATTATTTTCCCATTTTTTTGAAATTTTTTCAACTTTTCGGTTTCCAAATAGTAGAACCGAAATATTATTTTCAGAATATTCAAGAATGCTAAAACCTTGTCCTAAATAGCAATTTTCATTGAAAAATTAGGAACCGTCTTTAAGAAAACGGTAAACGGTCTTTAAGCGGTACTGTAAATGCGAAATCAGAAGCTCTCTTTCTATTGAAATCTATTGAGTTTTCGAACAACTTCATTTGAAATAATTTGAAGAACTCACTAATTAAATAATGTATACAAATCCATTGAAATGTGCCAGCCCATTAACGGCGTGAGATATTGAAAAAAAAATTATATTTATATAGTTTACAAAAATGAATGAATGCACCAAAATGAACTTTACGTCATATTAAACAGTGCTATTACCACTATCCTTTGGAAACGTTTGAAGAAAAAAATTGGAGCAATTTTTGAGAGAACCGCTAATGAGCGTTTCTGAAAATGCGGAAATTTAAGCTCATTTTAACAAAAAACTGTGAAGTTTTCGAGAAACTTTATTTGACATTATTTAAAACACATGTACTCACTTACAATAACGTGAATAAATTGCTTGTAATGTAAATATTACCGACGTGAGACACAACTCAAAAAAATTACACTTTTCCTTCATTCAAATCTTCTCACATTCAATTTCTTTCATTCAAATTCACACAATATTTGAGAAAACAAACGAATAGAGCAATATGTCACTTGTGGCATTCTATAGTGATCGTTTGGCACTATTCATAACTAAAATTTAAAGAAAAAATTTGGAGCCTTTTTAGAAAATATTTTTTCTTTGTAATTTTTTATATTTGCCAATGTTGCTCGCCATATTGCGCAAAAACTACTAACATTATCAAAAACGTTTGCATGATTTTATTAAAAGAACTAAGAATGAGCAAAAAAATTCATTTGAAGAAAATATCTCTAACTTTAATTTTGTAGTTTTAGGAAGACGCCAAAAAAATTCTTACATTTGGAATTTTCAAAAATTCAGAGTTAACCGTGAAAATGAGACCTACCCCACATTTATAAGTGTATTTACTCTATTCTTGCAAGAAATTTAAAGAAAAAAATTGGAGCCGTTTTTGAGAAAATTTGTAAAATGTCTGGCGGTCTTCGTATAAAATACCCCCCATGATAAAGATTTTTTTTCAAAATTTCGAAGCTTCAAGTAGAGGCAGGTGGACAGTGGTTTCTTTAATTTGGAAAAGATCGTACGTGAGGTTTATGCGCTAGTAGTGTTCACAGACGGACGGACAGACGGACACACGGACAGATGGAGAGATGGACAGACAGATGGACGGACGGACGGACGTTTTGAAAAAAAAACGAATTTTGGTATCAAGGGACCCTAAAACGTGTATTTTCGGCACAAAATCGATTTTCCGCCGCATTACATAACTTTCTCTATGTGACGAATATTACGTCTTATAAACGTACGTATACGAGAAAGTAAAAATAATATTTGAGTAATTTATGAAAAGACAAAATAATACACCAAAATGAACTTTGAGTCATATTAAACAGTGCCATTTGCATTATCCGTCAGAAAAATTTCACAAAAAATTGGGAGCGGTTTTTGCGAAAATGGCATTCGAGCGTTTCGCAGAATGCGCATAAACCTAATACCGCAAAATGCGGTATCATTTACACAGAAAATTGTTGACTTGTCCAGAAATTTTATAAGACATTATTTAAAGCACATAGACTCATAAATATCATAAAGTGAACAAACTTGTCGGTAATGTAAATATAAGGACGTGAGAGATTTGTAAAAACAATTACATTTTTGTAGTTTTTAAAAAAGAAAAGAATAAAGCAATAAAGCGTTTACGTCATCTTATAGAGTGCCTTTAGTTCGATCCCTACCAATAAGTTAAAAATATTGGTGCCATTTTTGAGAAAATCTTGTTTTTGTATTTTTTTAAAATTGAAAATATTGCATGCAATATTGCGCGAAAAACACTATAATTTTCAAAAATGTACGTGATCTTATTAAAATAACTTATTATGAGCAATAAATTTCAATGAGGCAAAATTCTTCATCTTTAATTACGTAGCTGTAGGTAGACGCCGGAAATAATTCTAACCTATGAAGTTTTTGAGAATTCTGTTAACTGTAATCGGACCAATGTCAAGATCAAACCAATGCCTCATTTATAGGTGTGTTTTACTATACATTTACAAGAAATTTAAAGAAAAATTTTCAATCCGTTTTTGAGAAAATCGTGTTTTTGAATTTTTTCCAAAAATTGCAAATATTTCACGCTATATTGAGAGAAAATTATTATAATTTTCAAAAACGAACATGACCGTAATAAAATAACTATTTATGGACAACACATTTTATTTTAAAAAATCTATCTTCAGTTTCTAAGTTGTGGGAAGACGCCGAAGAAAATTCAAATTTTGCAATTTTCGAAAATTCCGAGTTAATCGTGATAATCGAACCTATACCACTTTTATAAGTGTATTTTACTCTATTCTTACAAGAAATGTAAAGAAAAAATTGAGAACCGTTTTTGAGAAAATTTTAAAAATGTTCGGGGGGCTTAATTTAAAATCTCTCCAAATGTTAAAGAATGTTTTTCAAAATGTCAATGCCTTAACTAGAGCCACATGGGCAGGTGTTTCTTTAATTTGGAAAACATTTCTATGCAGGGTTTAGGCACTAGTAGTGTGTACAGACAGATAGACGGACATTTTGTTTTCAATTCGTTTTTCGGCATTAAGGACCCACCACAAAACCCTATCTGTATTTTCCCTATCTGTTACAGGATTTTATTTATTTATTTTTATTTATTTATTTATTTATTTTACGTCAAAAAACAGTTAAAACTGTGTATGACATGCTATGGGGAAAAGTGAATTGTGTGCACATTTTCAAAATTCTGTGATCCCTACACTAAATCATATACTACTTAAATTTTGAAAAAAAAACCTCTCATGTAATAAAATCTATTTTCAAGGATAAATAAGCAATAAATTTTGACTCTTATCCATGTTGTCCTTCGGAATAATACTTCCTGCCGCGACAACATGGAAACGATAATTTGAATAATTGTATTTTCCACTGAATTCTAGAAGACGTGCACAGAAAATGAAGTTACATTTATGTCCAGAAGCAAAACAAGGGGCCATCTCAACATTTGCTCAATGGATCAGGGAAACTGAACGAAAAACCTGATCGAGATGGAGGTCATTGAACCGGAGGCTGTAGTACAATAGTTGTTACAGGTTGTTTATACACATTTATACAGTCCAAGTGGTAAATAATGCATTATGTATCATTGTTAAAATTAATGTTACTTTTCTTGTGATGCTCAGTATAGTCTCTAATTGTATAGACACAGTTATGCAGCAGAAACGATTTCACTTGGAATTTAAACTTTTCTATGGAATTTAATCGTTTAATGTCATCTGGCAAAGTGTTGTAAAATAATGTACATGTATTGTATGTGAATTTTTTGTAATGAACTGTTGATAATTTCACCTGATGAATAAGATTTCTACGTCGAGTGTTATAGTAATAGACGTAGGCGTTTTCTGAAAATATATTCCGGCTCTTAAGCAAGTCATTTTTGACAAAAACCACTGATTCCTATATCAACAGACAAGGCAATGGTAAAATTCCTAGTTTATTAAAGAGAGGCTTACAAGAATCACGTGGATGGGATTTGGTTATTATTCGTACAATTCTTTTTTGTAATCTAAAAGTCTGGGAGCAATAAGATGTATTTCCCCAGAATATTATGCTATATGTTAGGCGAGAATGAACATTCGCGAAATATACACAACGAGTAGTATGAAGGCAGACTGAATTTGATAGAATTCTGAAGTATAATGCACTTAATTTTGTGTTCATTTCATTAAAATTAACGTTCGATTTGGTTTGACTAAATTGAGAGACCTAAAAATTTTGTTGCCTTAACATCAGTCAATAGTACACCGTTCATTTTCAATGGAGTACAGAATTGTTTATTTGAAATGTAAAACTGCATCAAAAACGTTGAATTTTTATTTACTATTAATTTGTTATTTCGAAACCAACTTCAAACACGTGGTATAGCCCTAGATTCGGTATTCGAGGTATTGCCCTAGAGTGGATAACCTCGTACCTTAAACATCGATCGCAAAGAGTAGAAATACCGTACTGGCACGAAAGGACATTATTTACTTATCTTTCCAATTATTTGCCAATTGAACATGGGGTTCCACAAGGTTCAATCTTAGGTCCTATACTCTTTCTGTTGTACGTAAACGATATGCCCTCATCTATTAAAAATGGAAGAACAGTTCTGTTTGCCGATGACACGAATGTTCTTTGCAAAAAAGAAACAATAAATAGTACAATTTCAGAAGTTTCAAATTGGTTTTGTAATAACAAATTAACGAAGGAAAAACTGTCTCAATCCAATTTTGCGTTTCAAATCGGCAATCGTATGCTCCATTGAAAATTAATTGATTGATTGATTGATTTTTTCGTGTTTCCGGTCGCGTCAACTGCTTAGGTCATTAGTCCCGTTAGTGTAGTGCATGCTTTTTTTCTCGAGAGATGACGGTGATCTTCCCCCGCTGGATGGCGAGATTCGGCGCCGACCTACCGTCGGCTAGTGGGGTTTCCCCCTAACCAGGACTCTCCCACCAATGGAGCACCGCCCCAGTCGGGACAAGCTCTAAGCTCCCGACCGGTCTCCCGGAATATGTGGTAGTGTAGTGCATATTAGTGTAAGTGTGTGTGTAAGGGGAAAGGATAGGACAAGGAAGAGGAAGGACAGATCGCGCGCGGTCCGTGGCCCGTTTGGTAGGGTACGGCTCCGCCATTCGCCTGGTGTTGATCGTAGAAACCAAGGAAAACTACCGATCAGAGCAGCCGGCCGCTAGAATTCTCCTTCAGACAGCAGCTGAATTCGACCTAGCTGAGAAGCTAGTGTCAAAAATCCTGCCGCCGTCCATTGAAAATGAAAAATATGCAATTAGCTGATGTTAAGGTAACAAAATTTCTAGGTCTCTCAATTCAATCAAATCTCAAATGGCATGTACATATAACTGAATTAAACTCTAAATTAAGCTCATTATGTTATGTATTCAGAATTCTTTCTAATTCTGTCAGCCTTCATGCAGCTCGTTGCGTGTATTTTGCAAATGTACATTCCCGCTGAAATATGGCATAATATTCTGGGTAGCTCATCCTTTAGTTCACAGACATTTATATTGCATTATATTGCATAATATTCTGGGGAAGCTCATCCTTTAGTTCACAGACATTTATATTGCAAAAGAAAATTATCCGAATAATGAAAAAAAGCCATCCACGTGATTCCTGCAAGCCTCTTTTCATTGAGCTTGGAATCTTATCATTGCCTTGCCTATTTATTTACGAATCTGTAATATTTGTCAAAATTGACTTGCTTAACGGTGGGAACTTATTTTCATGTAATACTGATATTTATAGTTACAACACTCGACGTAGAAATCCTGTTTATCAAGTGTCAGTATCAATAGCTCACTACAAGAAATCCACATACAATACATTTAAGTTACTTTACAACGCATTGCCAGATGAAATTAAACAATTAAAATTGGTAAACAAATTTAACTTAAAAGTAAAATCTTTTCTGCTGCAAAACTCTATACAATTAGAGACTATACTGATCGTCAAAATGAAAAATAATGTTTACTTTAACAAAACAATGATATAGTACAATGAATTAGTTTACATTTGCACTATATAATTAAAAAAAAGACGTAAATGCCTGTAACAATTAATGTACTTCAGCTTCCGGGTCAATGACCCCCATCTCGATCGGGTTTTTGTCCAATTTCCCTGATCCATTCAGCAAATGCTGAGATGTCCCCTTGATTTGCTTCTGGACGTAAATGTAGCTTCACTATGCGCACGTTTTGTTGAGCTTTCTTTTTGCTTGTAGTGGTAGTAGAGTTTTGGGTGAGTTTCTATTTGTTAGCAGTAAAGAAAAATCAAATCCGTTTGTTTATCGTTACAAATAAGTTTTCTATAATTCGGCAACAAAAAAATCTAGTTTTTTAAATGTTACTCTCTTGTTTTTTAAATTTATTGTTATTATTATTATTATTATTATTCATCTTTCAACTATTAATAGTTAAATAGTTTTTCTCCCTCCGTACGTCATATACAGTTTTTGACTGTTTTTGACTAAATAAATAAATAAAATAAATAAAACATCTGATATTGTACTATTTACGGTTTCTTTATTGCAAAGAATGTTCGTATCATCCGTAAAGAGAACTGTTTTTCCGTTCCAAATTATCGAGAGCATATCTTTTACGTATAATAAGAAGAGAATAAAATCGATCCTTCAGAAACTCCATGTGCAATTGGCGAAGAGTCGTGAACGTGTGTACATAATGTTCCATCATTCCAGTAATGTATTTCCACTCTCTGTGATCGTTATTTAAGGTACGAACATAACCAATCTAAGGCAATACCACAGATTCCATATGAAGATAATGTTGAAGGTAAAATGTCATGATCAAATAGGTCAAAAGATTTTGAGAGATCAAAAAATAATCCAACAGGTTTTGGTCCAATGATGAGGCGACATCTTTAAGAAAAGAAAATATGGCTGTTTCCGTAGATTTTGATTTTTTAAATCCATGTTGGCAATCTGAAAGCGCGTCGTGTTTACTGAGAAAGGTTTCCATTCGTACGTTAAATAGTCTTTCTAATATTTTTGAAAAGAAAAAAAACTCACAGAAATATAATAGTTGTAACAGTACAACGTATAACGTTTTAATTGTAAAATGTGTTTTGATTACAGCATCTGAAGATGGAGATAATCTATCTCCGAACGTTATGTAATGTTTTGTAACTAACACACTTACAAGGTGATTGTCAAAGAAAACTTATTGTACCTTACATCAATGTTATATCCCATAACGAATTGAATGCCAATCTGTACCTTATGAGTATTAAAATAATACCACAGTACAACAAGTGATACAAAACAAAGTTATTAGAAAACTAACTAGTATGAGTATCTGCCATTTCTAGCACCTCTAGTTTTAATATATAATAAATCATATTAAATTAAAAACTTAGCATACAATTTGCATTTTCCTGGCTTTCATAGATATTCCCTGCTTTTAGAGAGGCTAAATAATAAGGTGGTCAAGATCTAGCATGCTCCATACGCGTCCTGGAGGAACGTTACCATTCGAATTATTTATTAAATATCGTCCTCAACTATAAAAATAGTTGCTGTCTTCCTTAAGAATATGGTGACTGGAGGTGAAGTTTACTTTCTTCGATACAATTAATGCAATTGTGTTGTTCAACAATTTGAAATGATGTATTTGTATGTATTGCAATTTGAAATGTAGTGAAATTGTGTTATTCAACTGTTAGAGATAAACTTGTTTATGTATATATTTACTTGCGTAAGTTGTATTGTTTAAAGTTGATATAGCTTCAAGATTTTTGAGAAAAAGAAGAAGTTTTAAGAACAATTTTTAGGACATAAACATTTTAAAAACATTGAAATATGTATTAATACTACATCTACTCTAACGATATATTCATTTCTACGAGTCTTTAGGACGATTAATCTGAGTTATATTCAACCACGTGTTAACATTTTATGTACTACTTACATTACTTACCATTTCGTAATCATATATTTGTTGTGGTTTAACGCTGCGTCGAAAACTTTCATTCTCCCAATCTCTCGAGGATTAATAGACAGCACTTGGCGCCAATCTTCTTCGGTTGTCATTCCAACGTGGCGATTTTCACAGAGATACAAAACCAACTCCTTCGTATTATTGTAAAATTTGAAATTCATATTTACATAAATTCTGTGTACTCTGTCCGTACAAATTCTCAGATTTCTCTGTGAACAAAGTAGTTTAATATTATCTAAGTAAGGCTGAGATTCTTTAGGCGCTAAAACTGGTATTCCACTGGCAATCAGTTGGTCGATTGTTTCGATGTCCGGATAGTGTTGGGGTATCATAATCAGGTCGAAGAGACGGCCCTAGAAAACAATCATTTGTTTAGTAGATCATTCATTGTACAAATAACACATTGAGACTACCGTGTTGCAACAGTTTCACACAAGAATTATCAGTTTCGAACAATGCGGTATTTTTTCGAATATCTCGTGTTTACAATTTCGACGGAATTTATCTCAGAATCATCATTTCCTGATCATTACAACCCAAGAATTGTATCATGACATTACCAAGCCAGGTAAGGAAATAATATTGAATTGGGATATGACACAAGATACAGATAAGCAGAGGGAAACTGTCAGTGTAGTTAGTGGAAGTACAACTGATAACCCGAAAGCTTCACTGGCAATCTCGAATACACTAAACGATCTTGTGAAATATGTTAAAAAAAATATGGTAGAAAAATGGTTCTCCATCTTGACAACGCTTAAAAGAAATGACCTTCATAAGAAAGTAACCCATTATCAAAGTATTAAACAAAATAAATTGGTAACCAACAAAAAGCTTAGCAGAAGAGAACAAGTGGTCATAACCAGAATCCGGAGCGGACACTCAAAATTAAACCACCTCCACGTACAACAAAAGAATCCCCCACCGAACTTGTGATGTGTGCAGCTGTAATTGAACCTTGCGCCACATCATAGAGCGGATAAACATAACCAAGAATCGCAAAAATAACTTCCTGCGCCTTTTGGTATTGGATGGTTTAACAAGGGAGATAAGCTCTTTTTAGATGCCTGAAAAGCATTTTTGAATTCTAATGTTCATTAGATAATAGATTTATCCCTCCACAAACATACTAATTCTATGAGAAATGCAGCAGAATGAGGCAAACATTTTTTGTAGGAATTCACGAGGCCCAAGTATCGGCCTAGTTCACGTACTGTATTAGGAAGGGGGTAATCCAGTAAAACTTTAATTTTGCCTAGAAGTGGCGTAACGACTTCACGTGAAATTGTACTCAAGAGAAGTGATTTTCGAGCAAAACACATCTTAATTTTTTTACGTTAATCTTGATGACCGCTTCGGCGAGCTTGCTGCTAGAACGCTGAACCGTTTGTGCAGCGTTTCGAAGTCCAAAACACATATTTGAAAGAAAATTTTCCAAATGGCGACGAAATCGTGGTTTTATCATTATCAGCGGTTTTTACAGGAATTTACAGGTAAGCTTGACAGAGATCAATTTTTGAGAAATCAGTTGAACTATGTAACTCTACGCACAAATACAATAGATCTTTCATCAGGTATGCATCGTCGACAGTTCTGGCATTTAATCGTCTTTAATCTCCGCACAAAATGCCACGAACAGTCTAATTTATCACCAAATATAAAGATGACCAGGTACCCTCTAAACAGTGTATAATTCCAGCGTCTAAAATCTTTTTCAATTCAGCCTCTTCGATACGAAGCTTGCCGGGTGTAAGGCGTCGAGGTCGACAAAAGATAGGAGGTTCCGGTGTTACTACGATGTGATGTACAACGGAATGTTTTACAGGACTCGTCAATTTTGCAGATACAAAAAGTTTAGGATAGTCTAATAATATCGGATGAACTGAAGGTGATTCCGACAAAGCCTTTATGCTAATTTGATGAGATGGTGGGTGCTGACTTTGAACAGAGTTCGTCAATTTATCCAGCAGTGAACACATAGAACAATCTGGTAACAATCTGTAATGTGAAAAAAAGTCAGAACCTAAAATTGGAGTGGTTAAGTTGGAGACCAGAAAACGCCAAGTATAGTCTTTTCGTGATTTTAAATTCAAAACTTAATGTTGAGATGCATAAGTACGGATTAGTGAACCATTTGCAGCCACAATTTGTAAATTTTGCGTTTTTTTCGAGTCAGATATTCTATATGGAATCGCGGAAACGTCGGAACCTGTATCGACGAGAAATGTTAAGTTATGATTCCGATCATACACGAACAATCAAATAGCTGTAAATGTTGGACGAACATTTACAATTGTTTTATGTCGTCCTATCCGTTTCCTTTGAAGTAATTACACGGGTGGATGCACTTATGCGTTTTATCTGAATAATCCCGGTGGTATCATATTTGGTGTTTGGAAACAGTTTGGAGGTTGGAAACAACTCCGACTAACGCCGGAGATGGCGGTGATCTTCTCCCGCTGTATGGCGAGATCCGGCGCCGACCTACAGTCGGCTAGTGGGGTTTCCCCCTAACAAGACTCCCCCACCAGCGGGGCACCGCCCCAGCCGGGACAAGCTCAAGATCCCGGCCGGTCTTCCGGAATATGTGGTAGTGTAGTGCATGTTAGTGTAAGTATGTGTGTAAGGGGAGAGATACAAGGAAGAGGAAGGAAATATCGCGCGCGGTCCGTGGCCCGTTTGGTAGGGTACTGCTCCGGCATTCGCCTGGTGTTGATCGTAGAAACCACGGAAAACAACAGACAAGAGCAGCCGGCTGCAAGAATTCTCCTCCAAACAGCGAATGAATTCGACCTAGCTGACAAGCTGGTGTCGAAAATCCTGCCGCCGTCAGGATTTGAACTTAGGACGTCCCGATCAGGGGCGCTGCAGTCACATCAGTTGATGCACAGAGCTACCGTTTCCGGTTTTAAAACTTCAAATGTAAAGCCTAAATCTCACTTAACGTTGACGTGATATAAGCCATATAGCACAACAAAGGAATATGTCGAGTGTAGAGGGCTGTGTCCTCACCTGGTAGGCGACGGCGACGACGACGGCGGAGGCGAGCAGCGCGGCGGCCAGCTGCAGGCGCTGCGGCGTGGCGCACACCCTGTCCTGCGGGGCGCCCCCGCACGAGGAGAAGGCGCGCAGCGCGGCGGCGGCGCTGGCGGCCAGCGACTCGCCCGCCACCACGCGCCACGCCAGCGCGTACGCCACCGCCGTCCCCAGCAGCGCCAGCCAGATGCGTGCGGAGAACACGCGCAGCGGCAGCGACCACGCCGGCAGCCTCAAAGGCGGAGGCACGACCACTATCGTCCTATGGAATGATTGTGACGCCGGCACGAAGTCAGACGAAAACCAGTGCCCTTGATGTGGAAGAATGTCTTCATATGTGAAGTCCACATGCCCAAGTACGACGTCTAGTTTATTAGCGTACATTTTTTTTGGAACTTGTTCTTCCTGAAGCATTTGAAGACAAGATTGAACAAATTTAAAATAAGTGAAATAAATGTTCTCTTCAAGAATTAAGATTTATTGACAAAATTTGAATTTAAGCTAACATGTATGAAAACCTACTCCCCTTCCGTCTATGACTGAATCTGAAATTAGTCTCCACATCTATGAAAAGTACCCCTTTGCAAAAAATTTGCGGGTGAAATTCCAAACGAGCAGACAAACTTGGACTTGTTTCGAACCGGTGAAGGAACGCGTTGACAAATCGCTCCTTTTCTGCCTATGTGATTGGCGCAAAATACTCTGGGGCGGGAAAGAGGGTGTTCCTAGAAGTGGGATCGATGTTTAGGTACGAGGCGAAAATATCGTCGTTTGGAGAAATTCCTTAGTGGCAGCAGACATATTGTGGTACTCCATGTTTATAAATTCAGGATATCCGAGGTATGAACCACAAGTAGATTTTGCAATTTCAATTTTAATGTACATAAAATTAAGCTATACAGGTGTTTAGAGACTTTATCTCATCATCAGTGACTTTATAGTATTAAAATTAAACGATCAAATTACCATATGAATAAAAAGGACGTACAGAAGAAATACATAATGCGAATGAACTCTAATAGTTATTTATGTATCTAGGGCGTTAAGTACCAGATGTTTTTGCACCTGTGGCGATTTCCAACCCCGACGGCATCTGGCCCGAGGGCTTGGAAGTCGTCTGAGGGGCAAAAACATCTAGTAACGCCCATGGTGCATACCAAACTTTGTGGTTTACTAGTTCGTTGCTGAATCAAAAGACATTTCAAAACATTTTTTTACTTTTTCTTGCTTCTAAAGTGAAAAGACGCATTGCAATCGTCGTTTGTCAATATCACGTCAGATAAACAAAACAACGTGAGTATCTAAGGACTACTTTGTTCGTACAAAATGAAAGAATATTGTGAAGTTACTGCGGAAATTTTCCCAGAAGCTAACAAAGCTACGGACGGTGGTTTCCAGCAAAATCGCGAGAAATATATGAAAATGATAATAGTTTATTTGAGAGTTGTAGGGAAAATAACTGTGAATAGTGCTGATGAAACGGTACTTTTACGGTGTTTGCCTCAACTGACAAACGTTTTTTAGAATATTTCATAACATAAAAAAATAACAATTCGAGGATGTTAGCCGATGTTCCTTATACATCTTACTACTACGAGTAGTAAGTGCTACTCCAGAAGCTCAGACTATGTCTCTAAAACGGTGATAATTTACTGTGAAATATGAGTGACTGGTGGCAATGATATTGTGACAAAAGCGGGTGCCCACGTTCGTCCCACACGCCCATGGAACATGCAAACGACGGCTGGAGACGTGGTGAGCGAGCGCGGCGCCATTCAAAAGGGGCGCGTCTCCAAGACAGTTGTGCGCAATGCCCGCGGCACGGCACGAGCCAGGTGACGTATCAGCGGTCGACTGGAAAGAGGGAGATGACGTGCCACTACCCCTACGAGGAGGGCGGACACAAAAAGACGGCGGGCCACCGAACTTTCTTTCTTCTGGTTCCGATTGCCGTTCGAGCAGCAACTTCGACCTAAAAATTCAGCGAGAGATTAAGTAGGAGTTTTTGGATGTCAGAGAGATGTATAGATAGTCATGAAGTTATTAGAATTTTGGCGGACGAGAATTTGTCATCTGTCGAGGACGGGAGCAAGTGATTCGAATTAAATAGTTAAAAGTGATTCAGTGGTCATCAAAGAAGGGACGGTAATTTGCATGGTGAAGACGCAGTTACTTTCCATTAGAGGCGCTGAGTAGACTGTGACATCTAGTGCGACGCCTACGCCCGAAGTAAGCAAATACGCAATTATTCATTCAGTTGCGACGTGCAAGGGACGTTCGCACGCGGGCGTGAACGAGTCGACGGGGCAAGAAAGAAGCAGACGAGGACGTGAGGTGCCGTGAGAGGATGAGGGAAGAAGACGGGAGCGGCGAAGGCGCCTAGGAATTGTCAGACGAGGACGTGAGGTGAAACGGCACGCGCTGCAGGCGAGAACAGCTTGGATTAGCAAGGCCCTTCAAACGCCGGCGCACAACCGCCGGCGTGCGCCGCCGTCATTCCCAGGTCGACTTCGAGGCGCGCAGCGGGCGGGAGCGGCAAAGGTAACGGCAAACAGCGCAAAAACGTTGAAATCTAGATCAACGTCCCGCGACCAGCGAGAACTTTAAAAGGGAACGTTGGGAGGGAGAGGTAAAATAGTGCATGGAGCTGGCAGAGAAACTAAAAACTTCTGCCATTTTAAGTAATTTTCCAATAGAATTTTAATAAAAATTGTGTTTGGTTTATGTTATTCACAGTAACGATAAATAATTTGAGAGTAGCATGTAATTGTCCACAAGTTGAGGTTAAATTTGTTTCGAGACTAAATGTCGCAAATCGGAACCCGAAGTCACTGGGCAGGTTAAACTGAAATTGAAGTAAATTTCATGTGTAAACTGATTGACGGGAATTCCCTCGTTAAATATGTGAAAGAAATGAATAAAGGTTTCATGCATTAAAAGAGAAAGGTACCATTGATTCTTGTTGTTCTGTGTATTTTTGTGTGTGTGCTCAGTGTAACCTTTTAAAAGGGTTTCAGAATATTAAACCCAGTTTAATTGATTTATGTGTACTTGTTTGGATTTACTCTCGACACCCAAAAAGATCCTACAGCCCTGAGGTATCACAAAGCTCGCAAGAGCATAATATCTTCAAATTCGCGAGAGGCGCCTAGGAATTGTTTTCGCGAGAGGCGCCTAGGGATTGCTGGGCGGGGATGTTCGTCAGAATATTTTCACGGCAACATTCTAAAATTGCAATTTTCATATAATTTAAGCAAAATAAAGTTTATAACGAGTTGTTTTATTTATTTATTTGAGGATTATGTCATATATTTGTTGCGGCGATATGCGAGAAGTTATATCGCGCGCCAATTCGGCAGCGCGGGACGCCGGCTACGGAAGGCAGCAGGGCCGCGAACCGGCGCGAAGACCGCCCAATGAGGAGTGAGCGGCCGGCGAGCGGATCTACAGACCCGAGGCGAATCTGCGACGCGGAGCGCTTCTTAACGGGCCGCACCGGCCGGAGGGGCACTCAGTAGTGAAGTGCGATCCTGAAGCGAAGTAGTGACTGTGTGACCCTAGTGCGAACTCTGCGACGTAATTGGTATTCTCTCTCCGGCGATTTTTGGACGACAGTGCGCGACTTTTGGGACATCTACTGGATTTTGGAACACCACTGCTTTGTACTACGGACTACGCTTTTGGATACTTGTAAACTAGATCACGCCTGTAAAAGTTGAACCAATAAATTGTTATTGTTGACTTGTGTCTTTTCACGTACATAACAATATTTATTGTACTTGCTTACATCTTCACTTTCATAAATCGAATTCATAAAAATGTATGTTGTGTTGCTAGTAGAGCGGGCCATAAGGTATTCAAAAGGCCTGAGGGCATAACCTACATAAGCTGAATTACAATTTTGTCATTTTAATAAATAAACTCTACTTTTTTCCACTAAGGGTTCAAGAGATTTATTGTGGGGGAAACTATTTGGAGGGTATTGTAAGTTTTATAAATTACCTTTATATTAAATTTGTTAAATACTTTTCCTATCTTTTGGGATGTAAGTCCAATATATGGGATACATATAAAATATTTCTTTTCAAAAGAGAGATTTTGAGGGAAGGCCATAATAGTTATTAATTTAATTTATTTTTCTTTAATAAATTTCTTGATGATAATAGTGCTGCATCCATCATTTTGATATATTTGCAAAATTGTGTTAATTTCTTCATTAAAATCTGATTCTGACATAGGCACGCTAGATAGTCTAGGGACCCATGAATGGAAAACTAAAAATTTATGGTGATAGCATTTGTTGCATTTTGTATTTTTTGCATACAAAAATGCTTACAAATTGATAGAAATGCCAATATTAGCAGCGTGAGAGGTATTTAAAAGAAATTACAATTGTGTAAGTTTTGGAAAACAAAAGAATACCCCAGATTGGACTTTTCGTCTTATAAAGCAATGCAATTAGTACTAACCACTTTGTAGTAATTTAAAAAAAATGGAGTTTATGTGGTTCTGAAAATGCAGAATATTGAGTTAATTTTTATAGAATATTATTGTGTTTTCGAGAAACTTTTTAAAATATATCAAGTGAATGTACTCATAAATACAACAACGTAAAGAAATGGCTTCTAATGGAAATATTAGGGGCGTGTGACAGGTCAAAAAATTACAATTTTGTAATTTTGGGGAAAAAAAGATGAATAGAGCGATTTCGTTTATGCCATCGGAT
Source organism: Teleogryllus occipitalis (assembly GCA_011170035.1). Taxonomy (NCBI): domain Eukaryota; kingdom Metazoa; phylum Arthropoda; class Insecta; order Orthoptera; family Gryllidae; genus Teleogryllus; species Teleogryllus occipitalis. The sequence continues at coordinate 143,599 of BLKR01003359.1, forward strand.
AGGATGCATTTGCTACTAACTCTTTCAAAAGTTTAATGAAAAAATTTGGAGCCTTTTTGAGAAAATCTTATTGAATTTTTTTACAAACTGCAAATACTTCAAGCTCTATTGCACGAAAACTACTAAGATTTTCAAAAAAAGTACATGACTTTTTTGATACAACTATTTGTGGACAACAAATTTTGCTTCAAAGAAACATCTCTACCTTCAATTTTATAGTTGTAGGAAGGTGCCGATAAAATTCAAACCTTTGCAATTTTCGCAACTTCGGGCAGACGGACGAGCGGACGGATGGACATTAAAAAAGCTTTTTTGATATCAGGAGACTAAATGTATGCTGTTGAAATATCGATAACGATTTTCCGGAGCATTGCAATACTTTCTTTCGAAAATTCATAGTTAACGATGAAAATCGGACCTATGCCACCTTTGTAAGCGTATTTTACTCTACTCTTACAAGAAATTTAAATAAAAAATTTGTAGCCATTTTTGAGAAAATTTTGAAAATGTTCGGGTGGCTTCATGTAAATTACCCCCAAAAATTAATGAATGTTTTTCAAAATTGCTGGGATTCGATCTACAGGAATGTCTTCAATTTGGAAACAATCCTACTTACGGTTTAGGCGCCAGTGTTGTTCACATATACCAGACGTACAGACGAACAGACTGACGTATAGGCCGATGTTTAAAAAAAACAACACTTTTTCGGTATCAGCGGACCCCAAAACGTGTTTTATCGTTGAAATCTCGATATCGATTTTCCGTAGCATTACATAACTTTCTCTATTCTACGTTTATTACTCCGTATATACGTACGTACACGAGAAAGTAACTAGTGGTACAACAACAGCACATACTTTCTCGCGTTATTAGAAACAGCGGCATAATATTGCAATATTGAATTTTCTGCGCTACTAACACACCAACTATTATTTGAAAACGTCCAATTCAACCAAGATGCGAGGAACGCATTGTTGCAATTGTGCTTCGAGCTATCGCACTGTTTATAGAGATTTTGAAAAACATTCTTTAAAATTTGGGGGTACTTTACAAGACATTTTCAAACTTTTCTCAAAAACAGCTCCAAATTTTTCCTTAAATTTCTTATAAGAATAGAATAAATACTCTTGTAAAGGTGGGATAGGTCCGATTTTCCTGGGAATTTTCGAAAATTACAAAAGTTTGCATTTTTTCTGGGTCTTTCCCCAATTAAAAAATTAAAAATAGATTTTTTAAAAATGAAATTAGTTATCCATCAGCAGTTCTTTCATTAAGGTCATGAACATTCTTTTGAAAATTTTGCCAGATTTCTCGGAATATGGCGTGCAATATTTGCAATATAAAAATAACAAAACGAAATATTTTCTCAAAAACGGCTCTAAATTTTTTCTTTAAACTTTTGGTAGGGATAGTGCTATATGCACTCTATAAGAGGACATAAACCCTGTATTGCTCTATTATTTTTTTAAATCACAAAAAATAGTTTTTTTGTCTTGTCTTTCTCGTTTCTCATATTACCTTTAGCGACAATTTGTTCGTATTATATTGTTGTATACATATGCGTTTAATAATGTCAGATAAAATTTCTCAAAAATTCAATATTTGTTTGTGAAATTGAACCCAAAATTCCGTGTTTTCTGAAACGCTGAATTGCCATTTTCTCAAAAAAGTCTCCAATTTTTCTTCAATCGTTTCGTGCGGATAGTTCTATTTGCACTGTTTAAGATGACGTAAAATACATATCGGTATATTTTTTGTTGTTTTTTTCAAATTACTCAAAGGTAATTGTTTTTAATTAACGCTAGCGCCGTTAATACGCACGTTTTCTTTGATTTGTGTACATTATTGCATTTGTGGGTGCATGTGCTTCAAATAAAGTTGTTCGAAATAAATTTCTATGAAAAAGAGCTTCAAACTTTGCATTTACAGTAAAGCTTTACCAACAGATTTTTAAAATACGCTTCATATTTTTCATTGAAAATTTCTATTTAATATGGCGCTTAATATTTTATTAGGGAATGTACTCCATGTGTCAAGATATCGAATTCATGATAAGAGGAATAAACCATGCGCAACGACATAGTTCATTTTAGTTAGAAATATTCTCAATCAGAATATGAGATCTGTAGACTTGATTGTGCAGCTGGGCGTTATCTTTCGGCGCCACCCTGCGGGGTAATGCTACGTCATAGATGAAAATTGCTATAACGATAGACGGCAGTAATAGAATCGGTCTGAAATCCAGAAGCGCCGTTACAAAAAATGTATACATGATTCTTAAAGACATGGCGACAGTGGCGCGACAAAAACACATACTTTCCGTGATATTTATAAAGGTAACGAGTTATTATAACTTTATAATAAACACGCTTCAATTTTACTTATTAAAGTTTTTGTACTTGTAGTACTAAATGCAGGCAATAACAGAAAATTATTTTGTATTATATATTTAGAGATGGAATACTTACCTTGTATCTTCTAGGTATATCCCTGACTTTTTTTTGATAAATACGAAGATGAAGCCTCGCTTCGAGCTCTTTGAACATTAGATACTTCAAGGTTGCGATCCGTAAGCTGACTTCTCCATCACCTTCGTCAGGGATGCTCACGGGTGCACCTCCGATGGAGTGTGTGAGCATGACCACGCCTCCGAAGTCCCTCGAGCGAGTTGCCACCAGCGCCTTGGCCTGGCGGGTGCATGTCAGACTGCGCTCCTCACATTGGGTGAGGAACTTATTGCTCCACCAATCAGAGGCCACGACATCGAGGGCCAGCGCCCACCACCGCCCCTCCCCCTCCCGTTCGCGCAGCAGCAGCCCGCGGAAGCCCTGGTGGCGCTTCCACAGAGCGGCCAGTAGGTGCCGCCCCGCACGCAGATGTCTCTCAGTCGCATCTCCCTGTGGGTGGCTGCTGCCGGAGCTCCTGCCCACACGCGGTCGCCTCCCGCCGCTCATTTGTTCTTCCAGGAGCTTCTGCGAACCTCGCTCGTCCTCCAGGTCTTCCTCAAGGAGCTTCTTCACTCGCCTCCCGCCGCTCATTTGTTCCTCCAGGAGCTTCTGCGAACCCCGCTCGCCCTGCAGGTCTTCCTCAAGGAGCTTCTTCACTCGCCTCCCGCCGCTCATTTGTTCGTCAAGGAGTTTCTGCGAACCCCGCTCGCCCTGCAGGTCTTCCTCAAGGAGCTTCTTCACTCGCCTCCCGCCGCTCATTTGTTCCTCAAGGAGCTTCTGCGAACCCCGCTCGTCCTCCAGGTCTTCTTTAGGGATCTTCTCGCATTGCTCCTGGAACTTCACATCTTCTACAAAGAAGGTAGATCGCTGGTAGCTTTTCGCTTCCTTTTGAAGTCTTAGATATGATGCCAAGTATGTTTCAGACTGCCTAACATTATCCCAATCTCTCTTTCCCCTCTTAGTTTTGCCCAAATTGCTCTGAGCATTAATGTTTTTTTGGAGGTTGGTATTTAAAAACTGGTTTTCTCGCGAGACATTCTGAATTGCGTCTACAATTTTACTTCCTCTTGTATTTCCAGTTTGAAATTTTTGTAAATCTTGACCTTTCTTGAAGGCGTGCTTCTGTTGAAGTCGATCGATTTTTTTATTCTCTTTCTTACAGTTATGAATTTCTGGTGTTCTTCCAATCGCTAGAACGACTGGCGCTGACGAATGCAGCTGCATATTGCGATAATAGCTGCCGCCATGATATAATTTCTGTAAGTAACCAATATTATTAATGTTATCAGACACACTGATAAGAAATTAAAACACACTATTTGTCTTGGGTTGGGATTAAAAATACATAATTATTAACACAAATAGTTATATCGTGTTATATATATATATATATATATATATATATATATATATATATATATATATATATATATATATATATATAGTGACATACCGATATGTCACATGAAAATAAACTAACATTTATTTGTAGACTATATGGTGGAACATGCATTAGGAAATATCACGAGAGCAAGGGCTTAGCAGCGACCGTGAATAAACAATGAAGTTTTTGTTTTTTGTAAATGCATTAAGAGGTGGCTGGATGCCGAAAGTAGAAAATGCGGGATTGGGCGAAGAAGTTTAGACGATCGAAAGGTCAGCTACACCAAAACATAACGAACGTATGGATTGGTTGGGTGAGAGAAGGACGGTCAAATGTTATGGAAAAAGAGAAGGAGTCTTCGAGGGTGAATCATGCAGGAAGATTTCATTCTGACCGGCATCGCGTGTCTGAACTGATCGTAGGTTCGTGAGAGGGAGCGAGTGTAGTGCAGATAGTCAGAGTCGGGTTATCAGATCATGAAATTTTAAGGACAGTAAATGATATTGTAGATATTGCATGTGGAAGTAATATTAATGCATAAATTGGGACTTTGTCGGGAGTGGTAATCGAGTTATAGATTTCGGGACTATGTCATAGGACATAATCGGGACTGATAATTTTGATAGTTTGGGACCAGTTTGAATAGGAGCAGAAGAGGATTTCTTGGGACTTTGGACTACGGCAAGCTCGCAAGATATTTCGACTGAGAAGTCTACGAGGGACATCAACGAAGAATAGATAAGTTAACCGCGGTATAAAACTGTAAAATTCAAAGATATCTTGATCAAAGGCCTAACATCAAAATCATTTATTAAATTCACTAAATTGTTTGCTAAAAGGTAAAAATAAACTTTATTAAATTTTGTTCTTTAGAAAAGAAAGTGATCTTTCATTTAGTCAATCCAAACAGTAATGAACTAGGAATAGAATCATTCTATTTCAGATTCCCAGCAGCGCTGTGCGGATCCTATAATCCATTATAAAGGTAATAAGGATTATAATATATCGTGACCCATTGACCCAGCAAGCTGGACGCTAAGATCTTTGCAAGATATTAATGTGGAGAAAATTTGTATATCTCAATATATATAAATTTTTTATATAATATTTATTGATCCTTGTTCGACAAAAATTTGTCTTTCAAGGGTACGAAAAATTACATGAACATCATATAGAATATGAGGAGAAACTCAATAGCAACCTCTAAACAAATTACTGATACGTAGACTTTTTTTAAACATTTTGAGAGTCATAATGATCTTAAAAAGAAACTATGTTTATAAATAATACATTATTCATAAAAATTTTTACAATAAATGATAGAAACTGTGAGAAGAGACAACTAAGGAGGATGTAAAAGATTTTTAGAATAACGTGATTTAATTCGCGGGAATGAATTATCTGTTTTTCCTAATTGAAAAGATGTATAAGCAGGAGAAGAAGAAAGTGAAGTATATAACTTTTCATTTTAATTTAAATGATGTCTTACTCAAAAATACCTTTTGTAAAGGAAAATAAAGTGGTTGGAATCATAGAGAT